>SJJU01006602.1:0-26818 GCA_012932125.1 Conopomorpha cramerella
GTATTTCTTCCAATGCGTGCATGCCACGAGGTACAAAAGCGACTTCCTGTGGCAAAACAAATGTGTGCCGAGACACCTAGTCATATTATACTTTTAGACCACATTTTTAACACACGAACGCAATAAATTATTACGACTATAAGATGTCACTATAGTTGTCCTGCGAATCTATACTAATATTATAAAGCTTGAAGCGTTTGTTTGTTTGAACGCGCTAATCTCAGGAACTACTGGTTCGAATTGAAAAAATATTTTTGTGTTGAATAGATCTTTTATCGAGGAAGGCTATGTAACATTATTGATATTATCCCCAAATTCCCACGGGAACGAAAAAATGTGAGTAACACCGCGCGGTACAACTAGTTAATTAATATACTGCTATACGTGCTATGGTCTGGACCGGAAAACTACACGGCGTGGACGAATATTAAACTGATATCCCGGTCCAGGGTCTGATAGCCATGGTCCATGGACTAGCACCATAACCTGTACCTAAGTCATCATGCTACAGTGACCTAGATGACGTGGTTTTCACCACCTCAGTAAAACGTAATCCTATCAACGTTAAGTAAGTTAAAGATAAATAAAAAGCCTAAAATAAAATTATTCGTGATTTTTTATCTCCTAAGTACCCGAGACTGACTTAAACACATTATTACTGAAAAGCTGGTAAAAAAATACTTAGGTCCTATTGCCAGTAAACAGTCGAATTATGTTTATTTTTTTTATATAATAATGAACACGCATTTGACCACCATCCTGCCTGATGTTAAGCAGCGATGGTCTACGATGGAGCACAAATGTCAGTGGTTTCAAATTGATTAGTCCGGCAAAAATGGCCGATAACCAAAGTATATTAAAAAGAATTCACACTCCCAACAACATACCTCGTGCATGTTTTATTTCATTGTTTCGCTTACTTCCCACAATGTGTCACACATAATAATGTCATGAAACTTCTTCTGTAAACTAATACCACCAGTATGACATCAGGGACCATTTTGCAATGTTGCTTTCGTCCAAAACGAGATTGCAATGTAGACACAATTATTTCTTTAGATATTCAAACGATAAATCACTTTATGCCTATAACAATATGGATCGGAATGACGTAACTGAATTTTAATAAGTAATTCAGAGTCAGGGCACGGAGACCACTTCCTTCCCGGCTTCGGGCAATAGACGGCTGCCATTGTGAGAATTTTAATTCTTTTGTCAAAAACGAATGCTGCCTCAGGTGCATATAATAATAACACACTTCAAATTGTCTTCTAAACTCTACGTACCGGTTTAAACGGGTGGGATTGAACGACATCAAAATTCAAAGTAACTTTCATACACGATTGAACCTGTGCTTGTAACAGTGTGAGCAACTGTTCCGGTGTGAAATACCGTCGCACCTTCCAGAGGATGCCCAGCTTCTTGGCTGCGCGTTGGGCTGATGAAAATTCCCACATTATACTGGTTTAGGGAGAATTGTTGCACTAAATCGTGCTTCTTACCGGCCTTCCGGACACAATCCATCAGAAAATGTTGTACGTCATCGGGAACTCCACAAGACAGGCCCATCATGTGTCCAAACTTACGCAGAGGAATGCGTCCGGAACGCAGCCTGGGTGCCATAACAATCTAACATCTCCTCAACCTAGCGTTCAAGAAGTTGTGCCTATGATTTTTACAGTAAAAAAACTGAAGTAAGCGTCCCAGGTTCGAATTAATTCATTTTACTGGAAAGAAGCTAGCATCTTTTTAATGTGGCTTACATTTCAGTAACTAAAAACAATAAATAAATAAAATACACTTCACGCCTTTTAATCCCAAAGCGGGGTAGGCAGAGGCACTTGTGTTGACACAGTGCCCACGGTTCATGGCCGTAATAGGGTTCACACACCTTGTGGAGTAGGGTTTTATCACGATGTTGTTCTCCGATGGTGGCTCTGAAAAAGAACCCGCAACCTCCCGGTTGCAAGTCAAGTATCCGACCAACTGGACCACAGACGCTCTCTTTTTTTTCTAGTAGTAGTTTATTTCAGTAACTAATATTGATATTTATTAGAACTAATTTAACACTGCTTAATGGCGGGATGCATCCCCGATCGGCGGAACAGCAACTTTTATTTCCTGACTTTATGTATACCAACGTAATACAATATTATAAGCATTTAGAACGCCATCTACACCCTGTTTTAGAAGAAAGTATAATTCCTTTGACACTGAAAAATATTAACACTTCTGCGGTCACAATTACATTGTTGAATTACAACATCACAAGAAAATGTTTAAACTATTATCTTCTGATTTGTTTATCTCTTCTTGTACTGTCAATCTAATAAGAACACATATTATGCATAACGGGAACTTGAAAGGTTCAACGCAATACGCAAGCAAATACTAAACAAACAATAATATTGTTATAACACTTCAAAGCTTCATAATAAAATAACAATAGGTCGAACGCGATATTAATTCAAATGGTAATTCGTGCCTCGACTTTCATCGCATAACACAATATGCCATTTTGAACCTTATATTGAACGTGGTAGAGACTGATAATTTACTGGATGAAAATCATAGACCACCAAGGATACGACCGTAGGGTACTCGATGTTAAATCACCTTCCATTCACTGTGAATCGATAACATCGGGAAGGTACTAGGAAATGAGTATGGTATTACAAAAAAATCTATTACAATTAATAATAAATCAAATAAGTTTAGAAACCACAGCGCTGTAATAGAGACGATCCTATTTTCGTCACGTTATGTATTATGGTGATCGTGACATTTGTGACAGATATAGGGACGTCGATCTGTCAAATAAATGTCATGGAGAATTTCCCATTGTGATGAGAGAACGGACACTCATGTAAACAAATGATAATACGGATTCGTAAATTGATGTTTACAAGTGATGGTGGCTACTAGCTACGACCTATTCTGCCAAGATAATTATTTGTGTTTGTGAAGATGATTGGAACGTATTAGTTTCGTAATTAAGGTGCTATTTAGTTTACGTGTGTCCATACTAATATTATAAAGAGGAAAGATTTTTATTTTGGATATACTCGATAGGATGTGTTTCCTGCGCAGTACAATCTGAAGGTCTTCAAGTCGCGGGTGAATAGGTACCTTCTGAACAAGTGTGCTCCATCGTTGACCACATCGCTGCTTAACATCAGGCAGGATGGTGATCAAACGCTTGTTCATAGTGATAAAAAAAGGAATAAACTCAAAAACTACAGCTTCATTATTCCTCACTAATATAGGCAATATTTTTTCCGGAATTGTCGCGGGAACGGAATAAAACGTGAGTAACACAGCTCGGTACAGCTAGTGTTACATACAACCATACAAACCGTAGACAGAACATTCAGTTTCCTAGGTCATTGCAAGCTTGAAAGATGTGGAACCTGACAAATTGTACAGATATTATAACGATACATGGTTCAATACCTAAAGGTCGCTCAGGATATGAGAAATACAAACAATATTAGGGTTAAGTAAAATGTCAAGATCTAATGGCAAAGAAAGCGTGTAACACCAATTTGCTCCATAACAAGAAGTTTTTGAACAACATTAGTCTATTCGTCCCTTTCTTTATCCAGGTAAAGTGCGAGAGAGAAACTTGCACTGTAGAACAAATGGGACATACCCGAGAAAGCAGCTGAGAAAGTCTAAGACACGATCCTGCAATTAATTACAGACATGGCCACACAGGACACATTACCCGAGGGCTTTGATTGTTATCGGGACGGTGAAGTGAAAAATTGCCCGTGTAGAGGGCAAAGTAGTATCGTAATAGAATTGTTGCAGAAATTCTGTAGGTGCACACTCTGCTCTAGATTTCTGCAACAACAAAATTAATAGGAAAATTGACCCTTGGTTTATTCATCATTATGTCAGCTCACTGATGGAAATAGGCTTCCCCAAAGGAGTTCATTATCAAATTGTAAGTCACATTTTACCAGTAGATAAAGGAGAGCATATCTACTGGTAAAATTTGACTTACAACAATAAGTATTTTGAGATGCGAAAAGGATTATTATTGACTGTGCATCAGATACTTCTCACCTACCGTTTCAATATTTCCATTACAATTTCGATTCTTAGGTTAGACGTAATCTAGAAGTATCTAAATTCTGTCTGCGTGTATTAATCGTCAGCCTGTATGTGTCCAATGGCGGATGTAAGCTTCCTTAGCAATGTACCAAAATAATAAATCCTGGGCTTTCCTCATCCTGGCACTGCCAGCAGTCTTACTAACGTCATCAGTCCAACGAGGCTGAAGATTATGATGATGAGGACATATGTTAATTATTATGTAATTTCTCTTCATGTTACTAATATAAGTTACATTTATTTAGTTTAAGTTATAAAATGAGCTATAACTACATAACGTTGTGTACACAACGAAGTTTTTTTTATAACACAATGAACAAATGTTTAACAACCATCCTGCCTGATGGTAAGCAGCGATGTGGTCTACGACGGAGCACACTTGTTCATTAGATACCTACCCGCGACTTGAAGATTGTCCAACAATAACAAGGAACAAGATTTTTAACATGCCTACTCCTTCGTCCCCTCATCTGGTAACCCTGAGGCGGTGTGTCACCACTGAATCATTGACTAAATATATCCTCAATTCAAGTGCTCCTCTACTTGCGTCAATCAAGACCGAGTCGTTCCCACAGGAACATTATCCAGTGAATCATTGCGACGAAAACTGGGTTTGCTTTTGGAGTGTGCAAGATGTTAAAAAGATCTTGCATTGCTCGAACTATTTACGTAGTATCAGTCTAGAATTTAGAAGCAATATTTTTCGCAGCTGTTTTTATAAAATGTGTTGAGAAATACATCCGTTACTGGGTAACGGGAGGAAATCACTGAGCTAATACCTCGTATGAAAGTACGCGAGATGCAAGTCAAAGAAAATTGTATAGCACGGATTGAAACTGTGAGTCGGATTCCAAGTAAATTAATTTTGAGCAAGTTTGTTATTAGCGGTTCTATTTAGACGCTAGTCAAAAAACAATTATTTCAAATGGACTGTGAATATTATCGCATAGAAAAATAAATACACTTCACGCCTTTTAATTACAAAGCGGAGTAGGCAGAGGCACTTGCTAAAGCAAATGCCCACACGGTTCAACAAGCGTATTTAACCCAAAGTGACAGGGTTATAGGGTTCACACACACCATGTGGTGCGCGGGTTTCATCACGATGTTGTCATTCACCGTAAAAGCGTTGCGTTGCGTACATAGGCTCTGAAAAAGAGTCCCGTTGGTCCAGTGGCAGGACTCGAACCCGTGACCTCCCAGTTACAAGTCAAGTGTCCACAGACGCTTAACCTGTATTTATTTATAAACTATACAATATATATTTGAACTGTATTTTTATTTATAACATTATTATAGTATATTTTCCCTAAAGGGATGGTCTTAACTAAAGCCCGCCCAACAGTGCATTCAGCTGACTAATCGCAGCTAAAAGTAAGTGTACCATTACTCAAGTCTATACTTAGTGTTGACTAACTGCGTGTAGACACAACTCGAGATGATTATTATAGTTACAAATGAGTCACAATCATGGCGTAGTGAGTCGTTCCCTCCAATAGGGACTTGTCGATTCGCTGTTTACTTCACATTGGTTATTATGGTACATCGCCTACTAATGTTTTGTTTTGTCTTCGTATTATCTATATTTTATATTATAAAGCTGAAGAGTTTGTCCGTTTGAACACGCTAATCTCAGGAACTACTGGTTCGAATTGAAAAATTATTTTTTTTTGTTGAATAGATCATTTATCGAGGAAGGCTTTAGGCTATATAACATTAATGTAATCATCCCCAAATTCCCCAAAGCGGTGTAGGCAGAGGCACTTGCTAAGCAATCTCAAAATGTCTTCGTAACCGCATAACTCCGGAACGGGTGGACCGATTTCGCTAACTCTTTTTTTGTTGTGCATCCACTGCTGGACACATGCCTCCCTGGAGGTTATACTAATTTTATATTAATATTAACAGGACAACGTCTGTCGGGTCCACTAGTTTATAATAATAATATAAGCCCATAAGTGCGTAATTTTGTAGAACAGTTTTGTAAATTCCAACTACGATAAATTCGTGACATTACTGCATTATAGGTTTTGCGTCTACATATGTATATATATACATATTTACATAATAAGCAAACTCACGACGATTCTGTATCGGACATTGACTTATGTCAGGTATTTTAGGTATTTTTTTCACCTAATGTACATAGGTATCCAATAACCAAGTATATACAGTAAGTCACAGGTATTAAATATAACAATGTGTAAATATATGATACTGTTTCATTGTTATTTTTAGATAACGTGACGGATTAAACACATGATACGCGTCAATCGGTATTTATCCGTTACAATGATCAATGCAATATTATATGCAGATTTTCGTTTTTTGAAGAATTGTAAACATCCACAAATACTTCAGTAGCGTAATAAATTTTTTAGATATCTATGCATCTTTATGATCGTGTAATTTTTATTTTTTTCTGAAAACGTTCATTTCCTGCACTTAATATAATAAGTATGACGTCTTCATAAACGTACAGTAAATAATTTGAATTTGTATAAACCTCTGAAACGTCATTAAATAATATACCAAATCGTCACTAATTCGAAAACTTTTGAAGATTATTGATATTCAATACGTATGCTTACTTACACGTTACCTACTAAACTTATTTTCGTTGGATTCACAGTAAACAAAATATTACTTGTAAATTGCTTAAACAACATTAGATACTCGAATTTCAAAAATATTGCTGAGTTTTTTTATGCAACATACATTAAAAAAAAAACATAATGTTGACCGTTTGTTGGACTAAAGAGATCCGATTGCGAGTTTCGAGACTGCACGAACTGGCCATTAAAAAAAAAATAACCCTATCGGCAACGGGAGTGCATCTCCGCTACAGGAAATAGAGTAAAAAGGTCGTGGATCCGGACTAGTGGCGGTCTGGCGGCCACATGTGTGTGACGTCACAGCGATGGACGAGGGCCACAGGACGCCCTTTTGTGGGAGACTGGCTGGCAAGACGAGATTGAATTTCGAACGCAGCTGACGAACAAATTGAATTCGGATTTCGAAATTACTAGTTTAGATTGGACGTGAGGATGTATTGGAGATGTCGAAGAAAGATGAAGTTAGGACCAAAGTTACTTATAAATTCGCGAGGGATTTGTTCAGCTTGTATTTCTTTCAAGTTTAGCGCACGTGCCAAGGACATTTTCGTTTTGTTAATATATTTTGTACAATTCGTAAAATACTACTAAAGCGTCTACTATAATCAACCGAGGTTAACTTCAAAAGAAAGATGTATTTATAATATCGGAAACAAATAAAACTAACATAAAAAACGACCCTTGTAACTGATATAGGTACAGTTGAACAAACAAGTCGTAAAGGCGAGGAAATGAAACTAACTTAGCGATTGACATTTCCCTAACTTCCGTTGCCGCCAACAAGCCGAAAATAAATCGACTATGTGAAACTTGGTTCCAACATATAGATGTAGGCGTAAGGGACAATACCAGAAATGTTTAGGGATAGCAATTAGTCTACAGAAGCGGAGAAGGTCTTCAAATCGCGGGTGAATAGGTACCTACTGAACAAGTGTGCTCCATCGTAGACCACATCGCTGCTTAACATCAGGCAGGATGGTGGTCAAACGCTTGCTCATAGTGATTAAAAAAAAAGAAGAATTCTACAAATCTAGGGGAAAGGTGAAATAACTTTATGGGCTTCATAGGGTACCTTAGCACCTTTAAGTGACTAATTACACTACGAGTGGAAGGAGCTACTAATTAATTAGTAAAGTTTGTAAATATTTAACCGAAACATGAAACTAAAAATGACAAATACTTATATACCGACGAAAGAACCTTCTCCCTTTTGTATTCGGTTAAAAGACCTCCAAATTCCTCTTACCTCCAGACGTTACATGTGTACGTAAGTACAATACTTATTTATACGTCTTGCATACCTCCTCCATAGAAGCTATGCAAGACGTAAAATAAGTATGTGTAGTATGCCTCGAAACGTAATAATGTAATAATTTCGCAAGAGATTCACGAAAAGCGCAACATAAACTTAGCGCAATTTACCACGGCACAAATGAGCACCTGCCATGAAAGATTATAATCAATGCGCCGTGTTTTTGGGGGTATCTTGTAATCACTGGTTATTTACACTTGCGAGGCCGCCTAATCGGACCTACGAATTGCAAGAACAAGTCATGACATCGCAACCTGTAGTGTGCGCCTCTGGCTAAACAGTCATTGTGCACTGGCTCACACGCGCGGGACGAACTGACATATCTGTCAATATCGCTGTCAACGTCAAAATAGGTTGGCGCGAATAAAAGCTTCTGTCGCTCAGACCAAACTCAACTAGACTTGCAAGCCGTCATCTCTTTTCCACCAAAATACATGGAAAATGATGCACTTTTGGATACAAACTGTCACTTTAACTATTAATTTGACAGCTTGTATCCAGAAAGGGTCAGAAGATATTGTCTCTTACTCTTTCACTCCTGCATGTTTTTCATATCGTTGTTTCGTTTTATTCTTAACGTCAGTTTAGGATTGCAAATCTAGTTGTTTATGGTCTGAATTCTGTCTTCTGTAAGCAATGGTGGGCCAATAGAATTAAATAAGATTCAATCTATGGTAGTTACAAAAAATCGGTTATTTAAACGACCTTCAAAAACTGTGTGAACCAACATGCAATTGAAGCATCCAAAAACGCGATTATGGAAGACAATGGTGTTGTTGCAAAAGTCTTTCTTTCATTGTGTTATTTCTTTTCGTTGTTTTTTTTTTGCAGCGCAACACGAGAAACTCGGTTCGTGACGAGATGAAAGGACAGCAACAAATAAGTGAGACGGTAACAATGCGAAAGGTTGGCAAAGTTCCACTCTGATTCCGTGACATTTTCTTCGTTTTCGAGGGTGCGGCATCGACTTCACTCACTTTACTATGCATTTGAGACTTAAAGTCTATACCTATATTACCTCCATGTCCTTTCATAACGGAGTAACCGGAATATTTATATACGTAAATGTTTAGAACTGGTTTGGAGGATAAAATGTTCTAATAAGTTACTATCAAGATCGTTTTTGACAGTATCATAACGTTAATATTCTCTATTAAATCACTGCAGTGTGTATTTTCAATGAAATTCGGCCGCGTTTTAAGGCTTTTTGTTATTCTCATGTATACTTAAATTGGATATATTTTACTAGGACAGCTTTGACAATTAGTGTAAAAAAAATTACGAAAATAATACAAAAAAATAATATTGTAATACGACGTTCATAAGAAAATAAACAAGACAGACCATAAGCACAATTATTATTGTTTGTTGATTGGATTCAAATGCATATTTATACAACATGTTGATTTTTCGCTTGAGTATTAACATTGCTTAACAACTTTTAATGACTTAGGGGAATTAGGTAGGAGACCAATCCAGAAGATTAGATTTGATTTAAATAAATTAGATTTTTTTTTAGAGCTAATAATGTTCTTGATCCCTAGACACTGTTGATGTGTATAGTTTCTCATAGTCTGCGAACGATGTCAAATGCTCGAGAGCATACAATGGTGTAGTGATTGTGCCACCTGACGACAGGTTCGTGATAATGAAGCAGGTGGTAATCGACATCTTTCAAGAATTATAAACCGGAATTGTACTGTTGTCAGTGAACTGGGAGATAGATGTCTTGGCTTCGAAATCACCACGATGTATTAGGGGCATTGGTTCAACCCACTTCTTAATATCGTCGTTTTAAAACAACACCACTATTCGATTTTACAAGATTTTTTTTTATCACTACGAACAAGCGTTTGACCACCATCCTGCCTGATGTTAAGCAGCGATATGGTATACGATGGACACTTGTTAATTAGGTAGCTATTCACCCCAGTGACTTGAAGACCTTCAGACTGTACTGCGTAGGAAGCACAGACTCCGGCAAGTCATTCCACACCAGATGAAGTAGATTTTTTTCAGTATTTTTCAACACAATAATTTGTTACCGTAAGAAGTGGGTTAAAGACGGAATTCTAAAACATATGTCGAGGGTTCTCGAAAATAGTTTCGTCTCTTTTACACGTACACGAGTAGAGCGAGACAATACTTACTTGGGCAGAGATCTGTGCTTAATAACGGGTTTAAGACTCAATCTGATGAGGTGATACAATTTGTCATAATAAAAAATGTTTTGTTCCGGGTAGTTCGAACAGTTTTAGTTCTTAAGTTATGTAGTGTTAATGATATAATTTGACGTGTACGCATTTCAAACATTATTATGTAGAATCTTCACGGTACTAAGCATATTGATAGAAGCTAAGACCTGTTCTTCAAAACAATTTTAAAGGACTACATTTAGTCCCACTCAGCCAATTTCAAAAACATAAAAATTTTTCACATGCACACAGGAATTTCGCACCAAAAACCCGCTCGCCGGGCGTAAGCACTTAATTTTCCAATGACCCGCGCGCATCGACACCCTGCGCGCGCGCATTGGCCTTCACACGACCTGTCACGGGTGGCGGGTAGAAGCTAACTGTACGGCATCGGGTTACCTTCCACAGACACCGATCACACGTATCATGTTGAATATGTATCGTCTTGAGAATGCATTCCACTATATTCAGTATTATCTTTGAGTCAGCTATACTGATATTACGAGTAAATAACTTAAAGAAAAAAGAACCGACTTCAACATGACTGACATGAATTTGACATAATATATGTACGAGGTTTTCTTGTGGATGCCATTGTCGGAACTGAACCAAATGTATTTATGGGACCAAACGGGAAGCACCAGCTTTCAAATAAGAAAAAACGTCCAAATCGGTTCACCCTTAAAAAAAAAATACAGACAAACATTAAAAAAAAATACAGACAAATTGAGAACCTCCTCCTTTTTTTTGAAGTCGGTTAAAAAATAAGAGGAATGATTTATATTTTTACAACTTTTTTTTATAACATAGTGAACAAGCGTTTCACCACCACCCTGCCTGATGTTAAGCGGCGATGTGGTGTACGATGGAGCACACTTGTTCATTAGGTAGATACACATGTATTGTAATAATAAACTGTTTGTGAATAATAAACTAAAGCCGAAGCCGAAAACAGATCACAGTGGCGTACAATTACACAGGCCTATACCCAGCAGTGGATAAATTATGGGATGATGATGATGAATAACTCAAAAAAGCCATGGAAGGATTTTGATAATTCTTTCACCATTCGAATGCTACATTATCTCTGAGCAACAGATAGTTTATATTTTATTCCGAACTTGCTAATAAAACGTAATATATCGTGAGCCTGCGCATTAGAAGTAGTCAAATAATACACAAGATTAACAACAAGTAAATGTACACAGTACTAATTACGCCATGCGCAAAAGGAACTAACTAGAAATCCTGGCAGACAATAATGGCGTGAAGCCAACGTGCGCCTGCGCCGGCGGACGGAACTGCGGCCAAACTGTCAATGGAGGCTAACGGTCGCGTCCCACTCACTGCTGCAGGCCTCGATGACATTGCTGATTGCCTGCTGTCTGGCGACGAGGTACCGCTCACATGGCTTCGTTAAAATCACAGTTGAACATGCCTCTATACGAGCCGTATAAGTAATCACCAATGAGATAAGTAAACAAGATAAAATGTGAAATCAATTCCGGTGGGAACAGGAAAATTTCACTCAAATACGATTTAATAGCCGCGTTATCTGTGTAACGAGATAAATACCGGGTATTGTATATGCATACGTATATACACTTCACGCCTGTCTCCCAGAGTGGTAGGCAGAGACTACAGATCTCCATTTGTCATGGTCCTGACTCTGACATACCGCTTTCGCTTCATCTACATTCATAGTCACGGTCCCAACATACCGGGTGTTGTCGTAGACCTATTCCGGGATAAAAATATAGCGTATGTCGTAATTCAGGTTATAACGTGCTCCCCCTTCCACAAGAATAATCAAGATCTGTTCAGTAGTTTTTTCGTGAAGAACTAACAAACACACACATGTAACATACAACTTCCGCATTTATTAAAAAATACTATTGGTCCGCTCCGACTTCGCACTAGTGCAATGTGTACAATGCAAATAAGTGTTTCTCTACTATGTTATATGCATGTATTAAACATAAATGCAAAAATCACTCTATCCGCTAAAGAAACCGCGTTAAAATCCGTTGCGTGGACATAGGGACAGACAGCGAGAAGCAGCGTTGTTTTATACTATGTAATGATTAGTAGGTTTGTCGGGACATAAAAAGCTATCTATCGCTCATATAAGGATCGCTGCTATCGTTTGAACATTCCCTTATCCGTCATAATATAGTGCTTTAGTAGTGAGCTGTGAGAAGACATTACTTTTACCAATCTGGGTACAGGCATGCGGAGACATGAACCAGACCCACTTTTTCTAACTCGGAAAATGATTGCGATACCAAAACACCTTTTTTTCTGAATTTTCTACTTATATAAAACTTAAAAGTTCGGACTGATTCAGTCATCACTGCCTCATCAACAAGACGCCCAGCTTAAACCCTTAACCCAAGGAAACATGATGGTAGTTTTTTTAATAGAAATTAATACTGACTGCGCAGCATCCACAGGTATATTAAATAGATATTTTAGTCACTATTTGTGGTCACGTACACAAATACTGTAAGTAATATAATGTCACCAAAATACAGTATACACTTCACGCCTTTTAATCCCAAAGTGGGGTAGGCAGAGGCCAACGTGACAGAGGGTGAGCCCATCGCCGTTATAGCTTTCACACCTTTTCCTACCTACCTCACCAAAATCTATACTGTTGGAATTAGATGCAACGATTTTCCGAAAATTTTAGGTCCGGACGCTTACGTCCCCTGACGTTACCCTGTATTATCTCTCTGTACTACATGAAATTAATTAGAAAAATATGTAAAATAAAGATAATTGAAAACTACATTCTATACCAAGAGGCGGTTAACTTGAAACACCTTTTAAAACCTACATCAGAGAGAGAGAGGGAGAGGGAGAAACACAATAATTCGAATCATCATCATCAGCCCATACTGGTCCACTGCTGGACATAGGCCTCTCCAATTGCACGCCACTGTGATAATTCGAATAGCGGATGCAAATTATCAAACGAGCAAAGAAACAATTTCTAATTATGAAGTTAGAATGCGTATCTAAATATGTAAAATTCTAGAGCGATAAAAATCAATGAGCCTGAACCAAGAAAAGAAAAACTCTTGCACACAAGGCGGAAACCTATCAATTAACATATTTAATAAGCAATAATGTTTCACTTAGATGCTTAGCACGTTCGCTCACTGTATAAAAAAAAACCCTTTAATTATTGTATGGAAGGAGGCCAGAGTGCGCGGAGGCCACTGAGGCAAGGTCACCAGTCAACTGATATCTGTGGTCGAGTGAATCAATGGAGGATAAATACGGTTTATAATTCCAATGTCTGTGCCTATTAAAGGCCAACAATTTAACAGAGAGCCCGCGGGGATGCTTCTAAGTAATATGTTTAGTCAAGTTCAAGTATTGTATGGAAGTTGGTGTACTTCTGGATTCAAACAGTCACTTTTACTTCCAAAATGACAGTTTGGATAAACGAGAGGTAAAATATATAGCACTCTTTCTCTCCTGCATATTTTTCATATTCTTGTCTTGTTTTATCCAAAACGTATTTTTTTTATTTCATACAATGATTTTGACGGGTATCTGTCAATGCCTCTGTCGCTCTGCTCATCACCTTGGCGTCTCTTTGTTAAATTGTTTACCTACTATAGGAATATACATATTTTTGAACTATAGAGCTATAAAACTATTTTCTCCTTCCTCCGTACCTATTCTCGTTCAATAATAAATCAACAATGATTTATATTTATTTCAGAACGAATGCCTAATTAAAATTCATTTTGCGTGAAAGCGAAATAAAAAGGAAATTCTTTTTCGTAACAATACGGCTTGTCTAGAATTTCGCTGAGTCTGTATTCTCAGTAGAATAAAGGTCGAATACATGCCAAATGGCATCCGAATGACGATCTAGATGACCTGAGAAAGCAGCAAAACCTAAATGGGGAGAAAGGCAGCATTTGTGGTGAATCTGTCTCGGGTGTGGGTTCTTTTTTCTGCGCCCGCGCATTCGACTGGCTGCGCATGTCACAAGTAGGTAATAACACGCTACTAGTTTCGCTCGTGACAACCTGGCACGAAATTACATATACGTATGTACGTATGCATATTGTCACGCCTATCTCCCGGTGTGGTAGGCAGAGGCAATACATAGTATAAAACAAAGTCGCTCTCGGCTGTCTGTCTCTATGTATACTTAGATCTTTAAAAGTACGTACCGGTTTAGGGTACGGTTTTTTTTAATAGATAATAGATGGTTAGTTTTCATCTGTGGTTAAATTTTCGCGCTATAATACCCGTATTAAACTTTTAATATCAGGTCGGTGTGCGTTTCCTAAAAAAAATTTTATTTATTAAGGGGAACCAACAAGGACTTACACTAAACATTACATAAACACAACACATTACGAGATAGGTAAGTGTAGCCTTAATCATAGGTTACCACGGAGAGCAAATAAATTTATACAGAAACACCTTAATTACAAAACACAGTGGAAACAATTACTTCAATACACAAACTTCGAAAACACATACAGAACTAACTTAATGACTCGTCGATGTCATTAAGTTAGTTCCGTTTATGTAAGGTTAAATTTACAGTTACAGTTAGATTAAAACTGAATTCTTCCCTTAGTTTACAAAACCACTTAAGTCATTTTTACCAACTTTACAGGAGCCGTCTAGACGGCCTCTGATTGGTTGAAATCTATTTCATGAGACCAATGGTTCAATGCGCAATGAGCAGCTTCATCCCAAGGCATTAAAATATAAAAACCGCCAATTTTAGACTTGAGCGGTCTTAGCTAAGGGACGTAATGTAACGCGTAACACATCATAAACTATTTAATTATGTTCAGAATAATGTCGAAACAATTTATTTTTCGAAGTTCAGTTGGCAACCGCGTGCTTTTGTATATACCTATGTTATATTAAGAGAAAGCCTACACCATATAAGCAAAAAGACACTACCTGCCTTAGTATTTTTGCTTCCCAACCTAATAATAGAGTTCCTGCTAGATCTTTTTTTGTTGTACTCACGACATAGGCTAACGAAGGTCCTGTGTTTTGTGTGTAAGTAGATAGGTAGGTACCTATATTTCGTAACGACAAGTTACCTATACCTGTGCCTACACATAGATGTCAATCCGTGGGGATTACTGCCTACCTTGTAGTAAAAGCCAGTGCACGCCACTGCTACACAGTACCTACCGGATTGGTAGTTACAGTTTGTATAATTTAGTCCGGAAGTTACACAGTTTGTTGACAATTGACATTGAGTTACAAACGGCATAACAAATGACAATTATTATGAAATATAATTACGTCACCGAACAAAATAATAGTGTAATTTCGTCACAGTGGTTTTTGTGATACACATTTTCACTGTGGTGTTTGATTTGATATTGCTATTTTTTAAAGCGTCCAACTGAGTGGTTCGGTACTTTTTATTCGATGCAAAAGAGAATCTTAATGTTATTACAAAATCATCCATCAAGCGTTTGGTAAAATGCTTCTTGCCCTCGTAATCACAAAGTTAGGACAGCGTTAGTGCACTGTTAGTAAAGGTTTCATAACCTGGTCAAATTTTCGCCAAATACGGATAAACCAATATAAGTTGATATACGTCAAGTACATAGTTTAGTCAACGTTTTATCTTTTTATGAATACGTCGGTTAGTCATTAAACAATGCCCTGCAACAGGACATAGAAAGAACGTTGCGTACCTCAAGACCTTCAAAAAAGTTTGGATACCTTAACATACGTGCCTTATACACACATCAAAAGTGTCTAGAGATCAAGTACATTGCATTGAGAAGATTGCAATCAAGAATATATTTTACAAAAACTGAATTCATTAATAATTTATTCGCAATGTGGTGATAAGTCATTGATACAGGGATGATGATGATGATGACAGGCATGGGGAATTAGGTAGGAGACCAATCCAGAAGATTAGATTTGATTTAAATAAATTCGATTTTTTTTAGTGCTAAAAATGTTCTTGATCCCTAGACACTTTTGATGTGTCGTATAAATTACAAACAAACTGAGGCTAGCGGTGTTGCCCGCGTTACATTTGATTTAACCCATTTCCGTGGGAATTTGACATGATCTCCGGTTTCGAGTACTTTTCACTCCACCTTTCCCGCCAGGACATCACCAATCTTGTCGATGAATGGTCCTTCTGGGGCGACCGCTACGAATATGAATATGTACGGCTTTTAAATGGTAAAATAATTTTCAAAATCAATTTAGTGTGTAAGATTACCTCGCGTACAAACATTACCTCTTTATAATATTAGTAAATATATGTTAGTTTATGTAGGTATGTAGTATATGTCTATAAGGGCCCGCTTACCCCTCGTGTTTACTTGGAATCTTGCGTAACAAGAAAACCTGATGCTGCGCGTGACGGAATAACCACATTGCAATGAAGTACCTTCATCCATTTTATGCAAATGGACTAGAACCAAGTATAATGCAAAGCAATTCCCACCTCTATCCAGTAGGCAATAGGTGCGCGTTTAGCGAATGAACCCAGTGTCAATAGATGTACGTAATTCCCAAGCAAATGATCTAAAATAAAATATAAACGCTGTAACTATTGAATAATTAGTAATGACGTCATAATGTACTTGGAAGTGTTGCAAGATTGAAGTCTCTAATTGGTTCAAGTTAATCTAACCTTCACGGATGGTGTTGACAAGCTTTGGAAGAAAAAACTGGCTTTTTTTTAACTGAATCTGAGATTTCCTTTTGTTTCTCTATGGACACTAATTTCACTGGTTTTCTTGTTATAATAGATAGTGAAAAAAAATCTGCAGTAAAAGGTAAACTACATGATAACCGGGATGCGAAAAGTATAATCCGGCGATGGGATGGCCTGTTATCACAAATAGTGATATAATGTCCATTTCTCCAATATGTCCACCCTGTGTTAGCTAGCGTAAGTGCCTTTGCAAACCCCACTTTGGAAATAAAAGACATGAATGCGCATTATTTATATTTTATGTTGTAACTCTCAATCCCAAACACATGTTCGACACAACTCTTTAAGACCCGGTTTGATATCCCGAGACGGAACAAAAAAAACCGAAAACAAAACTTCATAATCGGCACCTTTACACGACCGGCGCAAGGCATAATGTAGCGTTGAACAGCGCTAACCGACAGCTTAATGGGTTGAATTCGAGCCAAGGTCTCATATATTGACCCTATGGCACAATGGCCAAAAATAAGATGAGTCACAGCCGAGGCGGCACCGCGGTGACCTCAGAGCTCACTGTCGAGATAAAGTCAATTGGTAGAGCGATATGAACGAGTGTCGGTCAGGATATAGACTCGGTTAGGTCGGGTTTCCACCAAATTTGAGAAGAAAAAAACAGCTCGGGGTTAGTGTTACCCTACTAATCAGTGGCGTGCACACCATATAGGCAAAAAGACACTGCCTACATTAGTATTTTGGTTACCCGAATTAGTAATAGAGTTATTGCTGGATCCTTTTTTGTTGTACTCGCGACAAAGGCTAACGAAGGTCCTGTGTTTTGTGGGTGAGTAGATAGGTACCTGTGTTTCGTAAAGACAATTTACATATACATAGGTATCAATCCTTGGGGATTACTGCCTACCTTGTCGTAAAAGCCAGTGCACGCCACTGCTACTAATGTTATAAATGTAAAAGTTTGGATGGATGTTTGTCCTTCTTTCACGCAAAAAGTACTGCACCGATTTTGATGCAACTGCGGTTTGCGTCTACTTTCATAGTGCGAACCGCCATGATGTGGAACGACTTGCCGGAGTGTGTGTTTCCTGCGCAGTACAGTCTGAAGGTCTTTAAGTCGCGGGTGAATAGGTACCTAATGAACAAGTGTGCTCCATCGTAGACCACATCGCTGGATGATTAACATCAGGCAGGATGGTGGTCAAACGCTTGTTCATAGTGATAAAAAAAAAATAAAAAAACTGGGCAGCATTTTAGCTTATAAAATCGAATAATATATAATTATAAACAACGTTTTCTGGGTCAGCTATTTATGTATAATATTAAAGAAAAGAGAACCGACTTTTTTATATTTTTACACACACACATACGATTTTTTTTAACTTCCTCTCCATTAATCGTGTTTACCATTATCAAACGCTGATTTCCTTGGAAATATATTCTATCCAACAACAAGAAAAAAAAATCATCAAAGGCGGTTCATAAACGACGAAGTTATCCGCGAACAAACATAAAAAACAATTAATACGATCGAATTAAGAAAAACTCCTTTTTTTAAGTGACTTTAACCACAATTTGCTGCAATCCGGTCGATTTTAGTTCATTTCATCTGTTTATTATGCGGTTAGCTCATAAATAACAATACTTCGTATAAAGCAGAGTCACCTGACGCTCGCTGTCTGTCCCTATGTATGTAGATCTTTAAAACTATGAAACGGATTTTGATGCGGTTTTTTTTAGTAGATAGTGATTCTTGAGGAAGGTTTGTATGTATAATACACACATCAAAAGTGTCTAGGGATCACTGCTGGACATAGGCCTCTACAATTGCACGTCACTGTGATCTGTTTTCAGCTTCTCGCATCCAGCTTCTGCCAGCCATCTTGCTTATATCATCAGTCCACCTTGCCTGAGGGCGTCCTACACTCCGTCTCATTCTCAGTTAACTTTAGGAATTCCGGAGCTAAAATATTAAGCTTGTGTACTGGCTTACATTAGAACTAAGAAATTTACAGTGAATGAGCTTATCGTACAAAGTCCCATGTTGTACTGTACGTACAGCACATACCAGCCCCCCTAGCAAAGAGCGTCAAGAAAGACACGACATAGAGCAAATACGCGCTGTGATTGGCTGCTATGTCACACATCGTGCGACTCAGCTTGTTTCAACCAATCGTAGTGCCTGGTATGTCTTGTCATGTCTTTCTTGGAGCCCTTTGCTAGGGGGGGCAGATACGCGTATAATACGTTTTATGAAGCTCGTTATGGAGATTTGTTTAGAAAAACTAATATATTATCGCGCTTTTACACAAGCAGACAGGTTAGTCATTAGCTACTTTCCAGTTTTACCTTAAAAAAAAAGGTCTGGATAAAAACTTCCATGCAACGAAGGCTCTGTGAAGCTTGCTGCGTTTTGTGCGTTAAGATATATATAAAGATATAAATAGATTTCTTGTGAATAGGGGGTATTGTGACGCGCAATCGACGGACAGGCGCCGCCGCCACCGCCGTCGCTCGCCGCCCGATCCTGCGTAAGCGCCGATGATACACAAGTCACAAGATTCTGGCCTCTTTAATATATAAAAGTCCATACAACACTAGCTCATTCATATTTCTGGGTTATAGATAAGAGTAATGCTATAAGAGATTGTATTGTTCCTGCTGGACAGTTAAGTATTTTATTACAGGGTGTGTCTTTATGATATTACAGAGAGCAAAGATAAGATGTGCATTTGATACTTCCAAGTGTTTAACACTGTTATGAGTGTTAAGACATTTTAGTACATGAATTTGTCTATATCAATATTATAAAGAAGAAAGGTTTGATTTTTGTTTGTTTGTTTGAATTGAATAGGCTCCGAAACTACTGGTATTGATATTTTAAAAATTCTTTTACTGTTGGAAAGCTACATTATTCCTGAGTAACATAGGCTATATTTTGTCCCCAAATTACCACGGGAACACGGTAACATCGCGCGCGTACAGCTAGTAGCCGCGTTTTTAGTAGGACCCTTAATGTATTGTAACTTTGTATCTGAAATGTTACACTTAGTACAGCAGAAGCAAAATTAAGTGTGCAATAGAAATTAAGTCTGTTTTAATAAATTACCTACTACCAAAGTTTTAATTTTTTAGTAGTAAATTCAACATCAAACCATCATAATTATACTACAGAGGCATCTAAACATATTTTGTCTACTGCCCGCTGTGAAAAAAATATTGAACAACATTCTAATATTTTTACTACCCTTATAAACAAACATAACTTGAAATGTGAGCCCACAAGGGGGCATAATTGGGAAAGTTTAATCTATGACAGTAGCGTGCACACCATATAGGCAAAAAGACACTGCCTACCTTAGAATTTTGGCTACCCAACCTAATAATAGAGTTATTTCTAGATCTTTTGTTGTACTCATGACATAGGCTAACAAATGTCCTGTGTTTTGTTGGTGAGTAGATAGGTAGATACTTCGTAAAGACAAGTTACCTATATATGTGTCAATCTGCAAGGATTACTGCCTACCTTGTAAAAACCAGTGCATGCCACTGATCTATGGTCACAAAAAGAACATCTAATAGATAAAATTTTGATGTCACAATGTTAGTTACCAAAATTTATAGGCATATTCAGTAGGTCTGAGAATTAGCTACTATATATTTACCATTTTACCAGTTCTATTTCTCGCAATACATGGGGTACAAAGGCAACTTATTGGACAAAACAATTTTTTACCAGCTTTGGGACAGCTAGTAAAAGGATAATAATTTCTATTATAAACTAAACAAAATCCTTACCATATGTCTATATAAACCAATTGAAGGGTTATAGTGATATAGCGGTTAAAGGTTCTATCCACAACATTAAAGATTAAGGGCTTGAATATGTAGAATATCATTATTAACAATTAAATGGTAGTTGTTCTTAACATAATTTCCATTGTAGAAGAAACTTATTAACATTCAACTACACTTATTTTATCCCATCTTTACTGGTATTTATAAATGGATTTTTAATTAAAAAAGATAGGTGCCGGTGTAAAAGATTTGTCCTGAAATTTCCATGGTTACGAAATAAACTAAGGGGCATAGGAAATAATTTAAGTTAACTAGGCTGAAGTATGCTGGGTCAGTTGAATAAAGGAGTTTATATTATATATTTGATTGTGACCAATTGAATCAGTAAATAATATCCATTAATCAAACTAAACTTATCATCAATAAAGTGCCAACTTTGGGCCACTTTCTTACAGCAATAACATTAACCATAATCATGAATTACAAGAAGGTATGTATTCAATCTAAAATTATATTTTGCTTTGATAAAGACATACAAAACCAACACATCATTATCTTTGAATACAGAAAAATACCGTCGTAAAGTAAAAACAGCGCAACATTCCACAACAATGGAGTGTTTGTAAATAATACGATAAACGCCGATAGGCTGACTCACCAGAACTTTAACAAAACGGCTCTCCAGCTCATCTCTGTCGGGCATAGGTGGCTTCATCCGTGGATTCCTGGTAGAAGCCTGCCGCACATGCTGGCTCTTGCTCGATGGAACCGGCCCATCAAGCATGTTTTGCTCCCGGGAAGTAATCAAACCCATTTTTATATCACTTTACGAAAACCATACACAAATAACATCACTTTATCACTGAAAATAGCATTTTCATACACGATTTATTACTACGTTCATACCGAAGGGTGCGATTAACGTTTGAATCGCGAAAAAAACAAATAAAATAAATGCAGAGGCGCGGACCCGCACAACACAAAATACGACAGCAGCGCACAAATCGCTTGACAGAACTGCAAGAACTTCACAACGCTTCAAGTTCAAACGTCACTCACGTCACGTTGCTGAGCGATAAACAGACGTGGCTTAGCCAATAAGAACGCAGTGTAAGTTTTTTTCAACGTGACCATGGTTACAGTTTTTTGTTCCTACAAAACGATGTTGCTAGTCGTTGAAATATAAACAGATACTTCAATGCGAACAAACATTTAACGAAAGCCTGTTACTTTGACTGTCTTATTTTATGTAATAGTTTTTGGTGCCACACTTAAAATTAAATTTAAAAATATAACATAAATGGACATAAAAGAAAATGTTAAGATCCATCAGTCTCTATCTATAGGTAGGTGGGTAGGTACATAATATCTTTCTCTTTCACTCCGGCAGTAATGGGTTCTGGGTATATAGGTACGACCAAAATAAAGTTTTTTTTACAATGCCATTTTAGTCAAATATACTATATAATATCATTGTTTTTTTACGGGACATTTGTATTATAGTTACCGTACGGTACCTATTTGAGACTGTATCGGGGTAGATAGGTACCACTGACCTCTATTGTTTGATTATATACCTAGCTACTTACGGATTTTACAGGTCAGTACAACTGACTAACACTCGCCTATGAAATGTGGAGACTTGTCTGTTGTTGTCTGTGGAACATTTTATGTCATCACGACACCACGTTTTATTCATATTTTGTGTACCATTTTATAACAATAATAAATTGTACTTTACTAAAGTGTATCTTACCTACATAAAACCATTAGTATAACACAATGCCGATAAAACTGTTACTAGCCCGCCAAGTGTTCGACAGCACAGGACGGCCGACTGTTGAGGTAGACATGGTCACGGAGCTCGGCCTCTTCAGGATCGGGGTTCCATCCACGGACGTGGTGAAGAAGGCTGAGGCATTCCAAATGAAGGACGGTGTCCCCAACGAATACCACGGCCAAGGTGTGAGCAAGGCAGTCAAGAACATTAACACTATTATTGCACCAGAGCTCATAAAACAAAACATTGAGGTCACAATGCAAACGGAGATCGACCGCTTCATGATGGCTCTTGACGGCACAGAGACTAAATCAAGGCTAGGAGCTAACGCCATCTTAGCTGTCTCGCTGGTCGTCTGCAAAGCCGGCGCCGCCAAGAAAGGCTACCCACTGTACAGACACATCTCCGACCTGGCAGACATCACTGCTATCATACTGCCCGTACCCCATTTCACTATCCTCACCGGCGGCAGCATCTCCTCCAATGCCCTACCGTTCCAAGAATACTGCATCATGCCTACAGGCGCGTCTTCGTTCGCCGACGCTATGAAAATAGGCACCGAGATATATTTGTATGTTAAAAACCTTGTAAAGGAGAAATATGGCACGACGGCAACGTACGTGTCCGACACTGGCGGTTTCTCCATCCCGCTCGAGAGTCACCGGGACGCTCTCATCTTCCTCACGGACGTTATCAAGCAGACAAACTACGTCGGGAAGGCGGAAATAGCACTGAACGTCGTCGCCTCAGATATGTACAAAGACGGCGCTTACGATCTCGAGTTTAAGAAGGTAAATTCCAACCCACAGGACTACGTGTCGTCCGACAAGCTAGCTGAAATGTATTTGGACAACATGAAGGAGTTTCCGGTGTGCTCTGTGGAGGACGGTTTTGATTGGGACGACTGGGCGGCGTACTCGCTGCTCGCGACGCGCGTAACCGGCCAGCTCATTGGTAACGACTTGACGCAAACCAACCCACGCCGTGTGGGGCTGGCTGTTGAAAAGAAGGCGGGCAACGCAATTGCCCTGCGGGTCAACCAAGCTGGTACTGTCACGGAGCTCATCGATTGCTTCAAGATGTTGAAGAGTAATAAGTTCGGTGTACTGGTGGAGGACCGCTGGGGCGACACGGACGATCTGTTCCTAGCTGACCTTGTTGTGGGACTGTCGGCCGGGCAGATCAAGTGCGGCGCGCCGGTGAATGGCCGGGTCGGCAAGTACAACCAGGTGCTCAGGATTGAGGAGGAGCTCGGAGCTCTCTCCAAGTACGCCGGCAAGAACTACCGAGTGCAGCCTTGAGCATGCATATGGTACATACATTTGTATTTTGTTAAAAATAAAATTGTTTTACACATTTTTTCTACGCTTACTTTCCTACTGCCTTCCGGGGTGTCGTTTAATACTTAGAGCCTATTCGAACTACGTCCAACCCGAATCCGTAAAAATAAGGTCCAGTAAGTAGAAGTCCAGCAACATGCTGCTACTTAACTTCGCATATGCTCGATTGCTTACGGAAAACCAAGCTGATGGGGCAATCCACTTTTGCATGTTTATATAAGTATTATTAAATAGGTACTACAGTACCAACTACATATTTAGGTTATACGTTCCGCGACTCCCTACCCTTTTTGCTTAGTAGGTCCACGGGGAAAAAATCATTCCTCGTAGACCTGCTACTATGAATAAACAATGTCTAATCAAACTAAAGGTACCAAACAACTGGTACTGTGCTAGTTTCAACTGCTTATTTATTTATTAAGTGCACATAAGGATAATCAAAGTTGTTCCGTCATCCTGAAAAGTGTCCTCTTTGTTTCTAATCTCAGGATAATAATATGTTTTTTATGCCAGAATTTAGTAAAAAAAAATAAAAAATCTTATGCCGAGATTAACAAATTGTGAGAGTCAAAATGGCGGGTGTACCATAATGGATTACGATATATCATATACCATAAAAATGTACTCAAATTGTACTATATAGTACCTGTACATTAAAAAAATGTACCTCTCTCCAAACAAAATTATGAATAAATCTTGATACATCCGCCATATTGACGTCAATGTAGCGGGTGTATCAAGATGTTTTATAAAATAATAGGAAATTGGGTATGATAATTAATCCAAAAAAATGTACCCTAAATGTACCTATAATTAAAGAAACCCGCATATCGTAATTTGGACTAGTCGTTGAGAAATTATAAAAACAAATATTACCAAAGACAACATAACACCTACCTAAGTAGGTAGCTAGGTACCATAAAAAATATCAAATCGTTGGACTCATAGAGTTTATACATTCTGGCAACATAACTGACCTGAACACTATTGGCCATTACAGGGCTCATTGTTTCCGTAACTTTGAATGGAAATGTTATGATGATTTAAATAATTATATTACAAAGAGTTCTAAGTTATTAAATGTCAATTGTATTTTTATGGACTAAAATCAACTATATCACAGTAATCAAGTACCCAATTTCAATGTACATGCCATGACAAAAGTACCTAATCAATAAATATAATTGTTCAATTGTCTTAACATAACACGTCATTACTACTTGTAAAATTAAACAAATTACATTTGCTATCTACATAACTACTGTGTTCTTTTTTTCACATCTAGTCAAAATTACGATATGCGGGTTTCTTTAGTTATAGGTACATTTAGGGTACATTTTTTTGGATTAATTATCATACCCAATTTCCTATTATTTTATAAAACATCTTGATACACCCGCTACATTGACGACAATATGGCGGGTGTATCAAGATTTATTCATAACTATGTTTGGAGAGAGGTACATTTTTTTAATGTACAGGTACTATATAGTACAATTTGAGTACATTTTTATGGTATATGATATATCGTAATCCATTATGGTACACCCGCCATTTTGACTCTCACAACAAATTCTCCATTGATACAAGTCAGCTTTATATACATTTTAGACATCATGTGGACGCATGCCATGAGCCCTGTAGGCGTTCCGGGCGTTTAGATAACAATAGGACTACGGTATCCCCTGCCTGGCGTATAAGGCGTCTACAAAGGGTCCTTGGGGTCGTGGGTGTCGGAGTGGTGTCGCCGGCACCTGCTTGTACGGCTCCGAGAAGGGCGGCGGTTACCCTATGACACCTGGTAACCGCCGTCGGTGATGGAGGTCGCTGGACACACCACCGTCTGCCCCGAGACGGAGTCCGAGTACCGGACAAGGACGCAATTCCTCCGGGTACTCCCTGTACCCGCCCTGCTCGCGACACGGAGGTCATCGTGGGGGTTTAGTCGGTAAGAGTCCGACACTACCCGGTTCGCTCCCCATGGCGGCTGGGTGTGAGTACACCGGAAGGTTTGTGATTTTAAGGTCTGTTCGGTACTTGTCCCCTTTCTGCTTTTGCCTACTAAGTGTGAACTCTATGTTATTTGTAGAGATTAACCCTGTCTTAGGAAATCCTTCATATAAATTCGGATTTTTAATATCCAACTTTATGTAAAAGATTTGAAAAGATCCCAAATTATTTTTACATATTATTATGAAGGTTCTATCTAACTGTAGATAGGTGAGGCTATCAAAGCAACTTTAAAACCTAAGCTGTACATAGGTACTAACAATTGAGGATTACAGGCTTGAACACATTTAAATTACGTTTACATTGCATACCTACATGATCTCGGTAAATAATATAAGAAATGCATAAGGCTAAGGTCACATCTCTACGGTGGTATGGTTTCGTCCCACCATACCCCCAGGGGTAGGGTGCGTCCGGCATGCAATTTTTTACACAAAGTTGGAAATAAAACAGGAGGGCAAACTCCGAAAGGGGGGCAAGTACGAACCAAACAAAAGCAGAAACGAGGCAAACACCCAACAGACCCAATTTTAAACCTTAATGGTAATAGTGCGAAATGTAGTAGGTATCAGTATTACCTACCATCAATGGTTTTTCTCAGTAGTAATAGTGAGCCTTCGTTGACAGTAGTTCCATGATTTGTACCATGATGGAACTACTGTTAAAAAAACTTATCACTGGTTCCATTGTTGATGGTACTGTTTTGTAATGGAACTAATGATACATTTTCTTATCACTAGTTCAACTGGTAGTACTAATGACACATATTCGGGTTACTTGTACAACCAGGTGTACTCATTGGTAGTACTAATGATCCGGAGGGGTTCCATTTCACACTATTAAGTACCTTTTGGGACTTGCAAAATTTTCGAGTGTGCAAAAAGCACTAGAGGTAAAAAAACTTAGCATTCAGAAAATATTTCGATGTATTTCTACCAGGGTAGCAGAA
>SJJU01006603.1:0-32179 GCA_012932125.1 Conopomorpha cramerella
TAAATTAGTCTAATGCACTTGGCGTAAGCCCGTGCCAAAGAACCTCTTAAAGAGAGAAAAATAAAATAAAATAAATAATAATAATAATAATAATAAACATTTATTTGTATCAATGATCAAAAACATACACATAAAGCTTAAACAATAAACTTAATGAGTACCTTCTCCCCTAGAAAGGGCTATAAGCCCTGTAGACAGGGATAAGTAGAAAATCTCAACCAACATTTTTTGCTTAGATCAAAACATCAAATCAAGTAAATAAGTTAATTAATATTGTTAATGTGTAAGCGAGAGTGTGAGTGTGAGCGAGAGTGTGAGTGTGATCGAGAGTGTGAGTGTGAGCGAGAGTGTGAGTGTGTGTGTGAGTGTGAGCGAGAGTGTGAGTGTGTGTGATTATGTGTATATATGTGTTCTATTTTGCCAGAGCCACAAAGCGCCTCACAAATTAAAAATGCTTGGGGGGAAAAAGACTAAGACAATATTTTCAAAAGAGACTCGGTTTCATCATAGCTCTTCTTTTGAATCCAGACATTAACCTTACGTTTACATTCATGATTATTTAAGTTATAAATATTTAGATCCTTGTTTGCCTGGTTATACAAGTAAGGACCCAGAAAATTTGAAAACCTGCAGAAAAATTTTGTATTGCATCTTTTTGCAGCGAAAACTATATCGGATCTACGCTTATTATGTATAAGGTGATCATATGGTGTAATTGCATGTTGGTGGAGAATTGTATCCAATATAAAGAGTTGTCTAACTGTCAATACGTCATAAGATTTGTATAGGAGAGAAGTAGGGAAAGTAAATGGTTTGAAGTTTATTACTTTAATCAGGGCCCTTTGAGCTCTTTCTAGATCCAACAAAATAGTCTTATGTGTCCCCCCCCATGACGAGATGCAGTACGTTAATAAGCTTTGACAGAGAGCATAGTACACCCGCTTCAAAGCATCCACTGTCATGATATGGCGTAATGTTTTAAAACTATACATTAATGTGTTAACAATTTAAAATAATAACATTTGTATACTAATACGGCGACTGCCTAAATGAGAAATGAAAAAATTAAACAAGCAAATCAATAACAAAGTTATGGAAATAACTCAAAGGAAGAACAAACTAGAAATTTGATTTGGTATTTAGGTACCTACTTTATGAAGTAATCAGAGTACCTAATAGACGTAGAAGTACCATGTGACACCAGGATCAATGGCGAATTTTCAGAGCCCTTGTTTCTCCTAGTTCTGATAGATGGCACTAGCTACATCAGAGTGGATAAATAATAACTGCATAGCAGCCAGTATTGAATGTGACGGTTGTGTTGAATCTTAAAATGTACACTACTATGTTGTGAAATAAATGTCGATCGAATGCCCAATGACGATGTTTATTCACATGTTCGGTCATATAATCATCGGGCTCATTTCATGTTCGGGATTTTGTTGTACAAAGAGTAGGTAGGTATGCAGACAAATATAAAACATGACCAAAAAGGGGGGGGGGAGGGTATTCCTCACCACCAGATCGTCTTTTATGGATTGAAACACCAATACACGGTTCCTTAAAATATACTCGTCCTACATAAAACCTAAATTATTGGTTACCCTACTACATTGTTTGTATGGAGAAATTTAAAAGATCAACATCTTCGAAACTGCTCAAAGTGTCTCCGTCACAAATTCAGGTTATCATTACCGACCCCGTCACTAAAACTGGAACGTATTCCGAAGGTCGAAGACCATCAGGCAGCGGAGATACATGTGTCCAGCCAGCTTGAAGTTCAGGCTGGCCGGACACCAAGTTTTCACTGATTTCTCGTAAACCTTCAAATGTGACGCCATAAATTCAACGTTATTGCCGTCACAAAAACCTTATAAAGAAACCGTATTCCAAAACGCTCCCATTCATCAGATTCAGAATTGTCCAGCCAGAATGTTACTCTACGTAAATTCAAGCTGGCTGGACACAGATTTTTGCATTTTTCTATTAAACTGATGTAAGTATCACAAAACTTTTAGCTCTATGGCTGTCACAAATATTTGTGACGGCCGTTGATATACAAACACTTGTCAAAATCACTTCCATGGCCGATATTGAGAGACCAGCGAAAACGCGTTTTTCAAGCTGACTGGACACTTTTTCAACCGATTATCTAAGTCTCTGTAGCGTCACAAATTTTGAAGTAAGGATGTTTAGCCGTCACATTTAGTGGCCTATTGACCTGCTTAATTCTGACCCATTTTGAAGATTTGTCCAGCCAGCCTGAGCCACATATAAAACGAACCATGTAAAAAACGGATTCCACCGCGATCACATACCACGACATTGACACTAGAGGCACAGTGCATGAAACCTTTCTTTGAATATAAGTTAACTGCACTGAATTCGGTCGATACGGGCGTATCGACTCAACGATTTCGTAGTCTCGACAAACGTACCTATCTATCTATCGATTTTTGTCCATTGGCTAGCGAATAGTTGTCAAAATAACGATTAAGTACGTATCGAGCGATACTTAGCGAATGTCGAGACTGCAGACCCTGGTTGCTTTAAATTAAATACTACCTATAGGTTGATGAAAAATTTTCAAAAGTGAGGATTAAATTTTTCTGGAGTTTCTGTGAATATCTTAAAAGAAATGTGAAACCAAGAATTTTGTGAAAGTCAGGTAAGGAAGTTATAACACGTTCTGTCGGGCTCTGAATCGTATATGTGGATTGAGAGTCCACTGTATTTCAGTAACTATACCTACTTTATAAGGCAAAAGTATTTATGTTAATTATGTAAGTGAGTGCCTAAAAAAATTTGAAATTAAAACCAAACTACAAAAAGATTTTAAACTATAGTAAATTGTAATTAAAAATTGGCCCTCAATCCTCTATCTTGATAAAATCGTCATCGAATACTTACTAGGTACCTTGTTAATCCTAACAAGTGTATTAGCGTTAAGAACTTGTATACTCGTTCAGTACGGAGAAGTCTGGAACTATACCTACGACTACGAAGGTTTTTGATTTCGTGGAACCTTATCATCGATTGTAATAATACGACTGCATCGTAGACCACAAGTAGGTACCACAACTGCATAACTGCACTTAATATACGTATAGATGTAGGTACATTCATGTTTTAAAAAAAACATGTGTTTTACCTAGTAGGTAGATACTAATGTTAAAAACTAATTCTATTCTGGTAACGCGACTGTAACCTATTGAGTTCCGTGTGCACTGTTTTTGTTCTTCACGGCTGACACATACGCAAAAATGAAAATATATGGTTCTAATCAAATATGACGTTCTACTTTGATCACGACGTACGAAAATAAATCTTACAAAATTTTGTATGTTCGTACAAATTCAAAGTCGAGGTGTAGGTCGTTGTTAACAGATTTTTAGAACGTCATCATCAGCATTATTGTTGTCTTTAGGGTTCCGTAGCCAAAGGTTAGACCGGGACTCTATTGGGTAGGTAGGTACCTATCAAATTCCTCTTATCATGTGTCTATACCTAGCGATGCCCCTAAGGTTGGATAAAAACGCATGCATTTATTAGTTGATTCAACATCAACCGCATAGCGTCCATCGCTGGACTAAGGCCTTCCCCAATGATTTTCATGACGTTTTGGGGGGATATGCCAATAATCGCCACGCTCGGCAGACGGGTTGGCGATGGCAGTAGTGTTGTGGTTTAACTCACAGAGAGAGCTGCTGCCCGTCCTCTGGATGGTTCCCTCGGTCGCCTCTTGCGACCCCCACGACGGGAAAATTTGGGCTGGGGTTTTGACACATGTGTTCTATACGCCGTCACCACACGACTATACCTGATTAAAGAACCATAATTTGTTCCGTCCGTCGTTTTTCTATCGAGAATTAAGTGTTTAAAGTCAACCATCATCTAGCGAAGTACTTAGGTACTTTTTAATTACTTAAAAAGGAAATTCTAACCAGTCGAGATAATTAGGGCTAAATGTGTTGTTACTTTCGATCTGTCTCTCGGCGTGTGTTAGTGTTTTATATATTCATGAGTATAAACGTTCGCCGGTACGGGTATCTTTAAATTTATTTTCGTAACTTTCAATTAGTCGAGTTAATTATGTCTACGTAATAAAGAAATTCTATTATTTTTGTTCTCAATCCATCGCCCGACTGTCCCACGTGTCTACCAATGAAAATAAATTTCAATCCCCATACAAAATGTCATCTCCCGAGACAAAAAATTGTCCATTTTGTATGGAGATGAAATAAAAATTTTTGCTTTTCCCCGCATAGTACAAGTTGAGGAGCCCAACAACGTTTCTAAGACCATTGCTCGGGGCCCTTTTACACTCAGTATTAACTATGATTATACATATTTTTCTTTCATGAGAACCTCTTCCTCGAACAGAATAAGTCCAGCTGACAACTAGTAGGTACTACCAACCTATCTACTTTATAAATAATTATTAGGCGTAACAACACGATTTTTTTTACTATAGAGAACAGGTACGGAACCCTTCGTGCGCAAGACGTTCTCGTACTCGGCCTGTTTTATTTATTTGTTTACCAATACAACATAACAGCTCACGGTGCTACCAACCCATGTATCTAACATATGTATTAGATTGTCTAATATTCATACTCACAGCTCTGGTAGATACACCCACGGCTAAATCGTGTTAACGAATTCTTCGGTTACTCATATAATTGTCCCTACTTACCTACCGAAGATCGCCCCACTTTGTTCTTTAATTTTTTAGGCTAGGCGACATCAGATCAGTAGATACAGTTCACGTCAACGGAAGGAAACGAAATAATGCTTTTTATCTCCATACAAAATAGACACTGCGATGACATTTTGTACTTGGATTCCCCGCATTTACGATGACGAGCTCGACAACGCTTCTAAGACCATTGCCCGACGTATTTTAAACTCAGTATATATTCACATTTTAAAATGTGAGATCAAGAACAATTTTATAGCTCCAAAGGTGAAAAGGCAACTCCAAAAAGTGTTGGCAGCGACAGTTAATTTACTCGTAAACCATTTTTCAAAGAAACGCACACTGACATTAAGTATATTAAAAGTTTAAGTCGGGTAGTACGACGCGAAATTAACAAAAGATAAGCATTCAGCTTCCCTTCGATTTACTCGTTAGTAGTCCTACGACGACCTGGAAGCAAAGACTGCTACACTCTAGTCCACTCTCACTCTCTGGTAGTTCCATCTCAGCGACACACGATGCGCATTAATGTGGACTACCTATATACGCCCGAGAAAACGTCATATTCAGCTATATGTATGGGGAATTTTCAAACTCCAGAAGTTTCTTATCTAGATGTCGCTAGTAGATATCCAGGGGGACTAAAATAATATATACCTATATCAGTTATATTTTAGTGCGTTTTTTATTAGTCTCACTCAGCGATTTCTTCCAGGTAACCTAATTTATATATAATGGAACTTAACATCTAGTGTAATGGGTAGTGTGTGTCGCTATCCGGTCGAGTATGTTCTATCCTACTACTAAAATAATAAGAGTAAATAAGTATAAATATACATAATAATGGTAAAAAAAAATATTGCTGTTGCCTTCAATACGGTCTGCTTGAAGTTAGTAATTTCGTTGACATTTGTCCCACTAATACAACTAGCGCCATCTGTCATAACTAAGAGAAACAGGGGCCTTGAAAATTTCCCATTTACAGTCTATGGTACTTTTATAAAATTGTCCATCATAAACGGAAACAAGTTGCGTACCTACCTTTAAGCCTAGATTATACGCACGATAGCTGTAACTGGGCGCGGAATCTTTTCAGGTGGCCTTGTACCTATTAATTTGTGCATTGACTCACTGTGCTAATTGCAACATTGCAACTCAACAACGAATCATTATGACAAATGTTTAGACTTGGCGATGATTTTAGAGTGGATTACTCATCGTCACACTAGTGACACAAGACTTACTTTTAGGGCGTGATTTGTTAGGTTAGGTTAGTGACACAAGACTTACTTTTAGGGCGTGATGTGTTAGGCTAGGCTGAGACACCAGCGCAACGAGCAAAGCAAGCGGAGCTTGACAGCTTGACTACATAAAAACTTTCCCCTAGAATCACTCTATTTATTGAAGAAAACCGCATCAAAATCCGTTGTGAAGTTGTAAAGATGTAACGATCTACGCATACATAGTGAAGGGTACAGGCAAAGAACAAGGAATGTCGCATTTTTTTTAAATTTTTGTTTTCACTTGGAAAAAACTTATTGTCTATGGTACTTTTATTCCGAATCATTAGCTTTTAAAGAAAATAACTTTTCAGCACAAAAAACGCGGTTTTGTTTTTGGTAGAAAGGAAAATAACTAGGCATGTCCGTGACTTTCAAACTTTTGAATGTGTATTTCTCAAAATCAACTCATTAGGACATTCCCTATTCTTTGCCTGTACCCTTCGTATAGTACCTATTGAAGTCAGTTTATTTTTAGTAACAGTCTATTGTCAAGCAACAAATTATAAATTTGTATTCTTTGAATTTGGATGGAGTGAGTGGAGAGAATGTGTTAAGTTAGGCTGAGACACCAGCGCAACGAGCAAAGCAAGAGAAGCTCGGGGTTACTCACACTTTAGTTGGGTAATTAATGAAGAGAAAATAATCTCCTGTCCTGAGAAAATAGTCTCCAGTTGGTCGGATACGTGACTTGTAACCGGGAGGTCGCAGGTCCGAGTTCGGCTACTGGACGTGTACCAATGGGACTCTTTTTCAGAGCCAATGTACGCAACGCAACGCTTGTACGGTGAAGGACAACATTGTGATGAAACCAAGGTGTGTGATGTGAACCCTATAACGGCGATGGGCTCACCCCCTATCACGTTGGGTTAAATACGCTTGGTGAACCGTGGGTACTTGCTTTAGCAAGTGCCTCTGCCTCTTTGGGATTAAAGGCGTGAAGTGTATTTTTTTTAATCTCCTGTGTTACACTAGTGTGCGAATACTGTAAAGGAAGGGAAATAATACCCTTAGCTGCGAGGGCATATGCAGTAGTTTAGAATGTCAGCTCCGCTAGGTTTAGTCCTCCACAGTCACTCGTGGTGCTCTCTCAAAAGACATTTGTGCTTCGTTTGTAATAATCCTCCCTCCCACCATTTAGATTAGGAAAGTCAAATCAAATGTAGGTACGTATGCATTGTAGTGTAACGGATATGTATTATACATATACCTACTTAGGTACTGCGTGTAAAAGGACCCCGGGCAATGGTTTTTGAAACGTTGTTGGACTCTTTCTATACCGTGTTTAGTATAATTACCATGTGGGATCCAAGACCGAAGACTAGCCAATGCGGGATCTACCCAAGTCGCCATTGATTGAGCTCTGGTCTATTCTGGACGCAGCTGTAGATCCTGGCTCTATTAGGAATCACAGGTGGTTGAAAGTGGGTGGGAATATTCCTGTAGTGTGACAATGTGTGGAGCGTACTTACGTACTTACTGCCATTTGATCGTTACATATCCTTAACGAATGCGAGTCTGAGCTCCTATATATTCGTTTCTCATGCACGACTTCGCAACCTAGTAAGTATTTATAGTTAGTATAGTAGGTAGGTACAGTCGGCCAAGAATCTGCTCTACCACCCTAAGGTTGAAACTCATATGAGTGTCATTAAACACTAAGGTTCATTGTTCACTTGTAACAATATACAAACTCTACCTTATTGATGTTTTAGTGACACAGGAACTGTCATCGAAACTGATAGACCATTTTCTTGGCCGACCGTACTTACCTACTTTGAACCTCTTTGAGACCATCGCAAGTAATATGCAATCCGCGTCCGCCGCGTGCATTCCATGCAACAGCTGCACGTCACGCCCCAATTATTCGCGCTGTCGTCGGTTATTGTTTCAATTAATCACACAATGAAAATCCTCGTTGGATTTTATTTGCATGCAGAAGTAGGATATAGGGTTTCTGTGATAAGATGTAGGTAGCTCTGGTAGCTCTAGACAATTAGGTAGTCTAAGTACTACTAAGATTTTTTATTAGTTAGCAAGTTTTCCAGACACCCTATAACCTGCAGAAGTCTGCATGTAGATAAAATCCAACGAGGATTTTCATTGTTTCAATTAATCACACAATGAAAATCCTCGTTGGATTTTATTTACATGCAGAAGTAGGTTATAGGGTTTCTGTGATAAGATGTAGCTCTGGTAGCTCTAGATAATTAGGTAGTCTAAGTACCTACTACTAAGATTTTTTATTAGTTAGCACATAGGTAGGTACTAGTTGACCCGGCAATCGTTGTTTTGCCAATAATATACATTATTAACCAGTGGCGTGCACACCATATAAGCAAAAAGACACTGCCTACCTTAGTATCTTGGTTACCCGACCTAATAATGAATTTTTCCTAGATCCTTTTTTGTTGTAAGTACTCACGACATAGGCTAACGAAGGTCCTGCGTTTTGTGGGTAAGTAGATGGGTATTTCGTGAAGACAAGTTACCTATACATAGGTGTCAATCCTTGGGGATTACTGTCTTATCGTAAAAGCCAGCGCACGCCACTGTTATTAACAGTGTTTCCCTGCTATTATATTATGTATGTTATGTATTATACATAAAACTTTCCCCAAGAATCACTCTAACTATTGAAGAAAACCGCATCAAAATCCGTTTCGAAGTTGGAAAGATGTAACGATCTAAGCATACATAGGGACAGATAGCGCGAGGCTATTTTGTTTTATAGATAGGTAGTATTGAAGTCAGTTTATTTTTAGTAGGTAACAGTCTATCGCCGAGTAGCAAATTGTAAATTTGTATGCTTTGAATTTGCATGGAGACATGGATTTTTTTCCGACGGTTTTCCTTACCTACCTACTCTACGTAGGTAGGTACAGCTTGTAAAAAAAGTATAGAATTTCTGAAGTGGCACACAAATTTTTACCAAATTTATTTTCTACTCTTTTTTGCCAAGCTGTCATCATCATAACGTCCCCAACTGAACGTGTGCCTTCCCCAATGATTTCCTTGATAATTTGGGGGGAAATGACAATAAACTCCACGCTTGGCAGGCGGGTCTGCGATCGCTGTGGCTTTGTGGTTTAACTTACAGAGAGCGCTGCTGCCCGTCCTCTAGTGAGTTCCCTCGGTCACCTCTTACGACCCCCACGACGGGAAAAGTTGGACTGCGGTGGTGACACGTGTATTCTATTCACTGTCACTCTACGGTGGAGCTATACCTACCTACTACAAAATTACTGAGATGTAGGATTAAGACATTGAATGGCTATAGCGACTAACATAATTAATACACACATCAAAAGTGTCTAGGAATCAAGAAAATTTTTAGGTCTAAAAAACCATCTAATTTATTTAAATCAATTCTAATCTTATGGATTGGTCTCCTACCTAATTCCCCATGCCCATGCCTGTATCAATGACTATCACCACATTAACCAAAAAAAAAGGCACTTGCTGAGTGCCCACGGTTCACCAAGCGTATTTTAACCCAACGTGACAGGGGGTGAGCGCATCGTCGTTATAGGGTTCACACACATCGTGGTGTGCGGGTTTCATCACGATGTTGTCCTTCACCGTACGAGCGTTGCGTTGCGTATATAGTCTCTGAAAAAGGGTCCCATTGGTACACGTCCATTAGCCGACTCGAACCCGCGACCTCCCGGTTACAAGTCAAGTATCCGACCAATTGGACCACAGACGCTCATTTTTGAATAAATTATGAAAGAATTCAGTTTTTGTAAAATATATTCTTGATTGCAATCTTCTAAAATGTACTTGATCCCTAGACACTTTTTATGAGTGTAAGTATATCGTTAACCTACTAAGGACTCATTAACAATTCCAGTAGTTCAAAAATGTAACTACCTATTATAACACTATTTTCAACTTCGTTAAGTCCAGTGTATGTCGTCCACTCTTGCGAAGTGTAGATTGAATTCGCCCTATCTGTTTCCTGTGTATGTATTATAATAATGCTTCAGCAATAAAAACGTAACATAAAATAATCAATTAGAGTACCTACGAAACAAAACAGATGTAGGTAAGTGGTTGCCCATCAGTATAAAGTGTGTCAAGTGCCCATCTCAACCTTGACACTACATGCTCGTAACCTATCCTCCTTGCTTCTACCCTGCGACGGAAGAAGAAAACCGCACCGCGCATGCGCATAATGCATATTATGAAGAAAAGTGTAATCGCGTCAACAAAAATCGCATAACAAGGGAACTTAAACATAATAAGGTGTGTGGGTCGAACAAAGTGTGCCACAAGTGCGAATCGCATCAACCTCTTCCTCCGGTCCGGGAGTAAGGTTAGGGGCGCAAATGACCTCCATACAAAATCGAGCAAAATTTTTCTAAGTCCCCGGCTCATAGAGCCCCTAATAGTTGTGGTCTGAGGGTCTCAATAAATTAACTGTCAATTATTCCGATTAGATCGACTCGAAAGTTCAATTATTATATCTATTATTATATTCAATTATTTCAGCTTTAAAATAAGTTCACAAAAGGTGAAATAAAGAGATTGTTATTCCACAAAGTACAATTTATAATGTACTGTTCGTTGTAAAAAGATAATACAAGATTAGTACGTACTAATCTTGTATAAGCACTATTGTTGTCATAAAGCAAGGTTTATGACGAGTTTAATTCGACCCGGCTACAAACTGATTAATGTAATTTTAATTATAAAATTATTACAAGCCTAAATAAATGTATTATTGCGTGCATATTATGAATGGAACTTACTAGAGAAAAACATCCGTTTATTTAAGCTTTCGTGAACTTTTGATGAAGTTGAATAATTGGAAAGAATACTCCAATAAGTTCAACTTGTTGAACTAATCGGAATAATTAGTTAGTTCAATTTAATATTTGGATAATGAGGTGTTTTCTTAGATAATGTCCCACAAAAGAGAGACGAGCAATCATAGACTAACGTAGTAACAATTTGTTTTTTTCTGTCACAGTGTTTTTATCACTTACGATACGAGTATAATAAATACATGAAATAAAAAATCCTTAATTACTACTAAATACATACCTACCTACTACAGTACATTTGTTTTTTGGAACGACAAATGCTTACGTGTTTCCATGTTTGTTTTCACAAAAAACATCGTCACAAGGGCGTCGCTTGCGCAGCAGTACCGCCCCGCCATCTGTGCAATTGCCACAGTCATGTCCTAACAATGTTTCGTTTCCGAGTCATCAGCGTGGTTGTGTCCTACTATTCAACCTACCTATATTTCTTTCGGATACTTGCTGGAGTTGCTGGCGTCGGGGCCGTGCTGAAAACATTTCGCCAGGAATATACGGGAAATCATTATTTTCTCGGAAACTATAGAGGTATACCTACTTAAATCGAAGCCGGTACATTAATATTATCCAGAAGACCACTTTGGTTTTCACGTCTTTTTAAGCCTATTGGAATGGGGCCAGTCACAAAATAATATGCATCTTTCATCAGAATGTTGCTGTTGTTACTGTTCATGAATTGCGGATTTGACACGTGGCCGCTTACTATGAGCCTATACTTACCTACAGATAGAAGTCCGATTTTATTGCGAACACTTTTCTGTTCAAATGAACTGCGAAGTTATTTTAGTACTTACAAATATACCTACGAACTAGGTAAGTAGGTACCTACACTTATGTGGTGGGTAATGATGATAACTTACTAAAGTACCGTAGGTTATAATTATGCACGTGAACACCAAAAAGAATCCTATAAAAAAGTAATTTTAAATGCATACCTACTTGGAAATGTATTTACACTAAAACCTGATCGTTGAAAAAATATAATAAAATTCTTAATTGTAGTGTTACCGTGCGTTTGCACCAACAAACATTTTAGCAAATCCTTACATAAAACTGTGTTTTTGTGTCGTGTTTAGCCTAGCGTTCGCACTGCACTATAGAAAAACATGTTTGTCGATTTTATAGCAAACAATACAGCAAACACAAACATTTAAAGTTTAGACACAAGTTTTGAGGTAAAAATCTCAAAACCTTGCATGTTTGAACTTTCGTTCGCACCATAAACAAGTTTATAAATCCCATCACTACTTTTTGAAGGTGCGGAAAGGCGTACCAGGTGGATTCAACTATATCATCCAGACCTGCACCAGACTTTGCCTTTGTTTTGTTGTATTCCCTGTTATAGTGGATTTCAAATTGCCGTTTTATCAAAAGTGGACATTTCTTCCGATATTTTTTCTATTGAGTCTCGTTTTTTATGCGGTTTTTGTATTCCGGTTCCAGAGACATGGAAATCCATGCCATAGTTCTATTAATTTCAGGGTGTCAGCTTTGGTCCACTCCATTTCGCACGTTGTAGGTAAACAAGTAATCCGAAATGTTCGGAAAACACAAAACTCTGTTTAAAACTTTTGTCGAAACTTGTATTGAAACATATACACACACCGGTGCGAACGCTATAAACGTCAAATCTCGAAACAATTGACATAAACAATGTTTTTTTTTTGGTCCGAACGCAACTTGGTGCGAATTTAAAAATTAATCTTGAAACTTCGACGAATTTCGTTGGTGCGAACGCGGCCACTAACAAAATATATTTGCAAACTTGTTAAACCAAACAAATCTGCAAATCTTTGCATGTTTTGAGTTTCTGGTGCAAACGCAGGGTTACGATCTAAGAAACATAAAAAGAAAACCATAACTATAGAAAAACCATTTTTATCCACACTCCTTCTATTGACTTTGGATCATTCAAGAATATCAAACGAATACAGGGTAATAAAATCTACTGGATCGGTGAAGCTACCTGAGAACTTACATGGAGATTTCATTTCCGGTTCAATTAGTTTTGTACAAACCATGACGTTGTGTGTGTGCACTTGTGTAGTGATGTGAAGCTAGAGAAATTTATTAGAACGGTGGCGGATTTCATCAATTTTCTCTGTCCACTTTTAAGCGTGAATTTTATAATATACCTCAGTCCAAAAACAACTAGACTTGCATTCCAAAACTGACGTTTCGAATAAAACGAGATAACATGCAGGACTGAATGATTAAGACAAAATATTTTCTGTCTCTTACTAAGGTACGTAAGGTATTTTTGGATCTGAACTGTCAAATTGGTAGTAAAAGTGTCAGTTTGACAGAAGTACATCGAATTTCATAATCCTTTAAAATCATACTTGACTTTTATCAATCTTTGTGTTATACTACTGTATATCTGTATGTATAATAACACTTATAACGATGAAAATTGAACACATTTCATTCATTTCATTTCATACATTTTACACCGTGATGAAACCCGCACACCACAAGGTGTGTGAACCCTATAACGGTGATGGGCTCACCCCCTGTCACGTTGGGTTAAATACGCTTGGTGAACCGTGGGTACTTCCTTTAGCAAGTGCCTCTGCCTACCCCTCTTTGAGATTAAAGGCGTGAAGTGTATTTTTTTTTTACATTTTGATGGGAAAGAGACTGATGATGGTACGCGGCATTCAAATCTAGTTGTGTATGGTCTTGGTCTGAGATATTATTATGTACCTACAGTTGACTAAGAATCTGGTTTACCACCATAAGGTTGACACATGTATAGATATCGTAAGACATTAAGGTTCATTGTTTACTTGTCGCAATGAGACAAATCTACCTTATTGGTTTTTAAGTGTTACAGGAAGTGACCTCGAACGAAACTGGTAGAGACTTTCTTTGCCGACCGTACCTAGCTACCCACATACGTAGGTACGAGTGAAGTGCAAAAATATTGGATATGGTTTCTTTTGATTGATTCTGTGTTCTTGATATGCGCGAAGCGGTATTACTACTTACTTACCGGCTTTATTTCGGTTTATTTTCGTTCCCGTGAGAATTTCAAGAAGAATAGACATTAGACATAATACGAGTATAAGTACATACCCACATCGTACTTGTACGACCGATCGTACGCCTGTAATCCCATTAATATATTTTTTTAGCGTCCTGTATTTCGTACTGCTGGGCAAAGGCCTCATTCATATAATAATATGTAATAGTGTTTTGTTCGTTTCTTGACGATTCCAAAAAAAAACACAACAACTTACTTAATGATGCTATTAATAAAGTTAGGTAATAGTTACCAACGTGTTATGATTTTGCACACGCCAAAGAAATGTCAATAAATGTTAGAAAACTACAAAATATTGGGTAATTCACACATTGTACCTAATAACTTTCATTATTAGTCAGTGTTAAGGCTATAGGTAAATATAAACCAGGTACCTACCACGGTGTGAGTTAATGAAATATTCGACTCATGACGAGCAAAATAACTGTGTCAAAAAGTCAATAAGTAATTTTTTAAACCGTCCGATAAATTTAGACGGGTCTCTGTCTAATCTTCAATTTCTTGAAGAGATACCTGTACCTATGCAAAGAGGCTGCATGCCGACGGCGTATGACCGCCGTGGAATGCCCGTGTTATCAGTCCATTGTTTGTAAACTCCCTACGCAATATGGTGTCCGATTGTAAATGCGCTCGGGTTAATGGAAGTTAGTTTAGGAATATAATTAATATTTTTTCCTTGACTTCTCTTTGTCTTACGACTGACTGCCCGGAAGGCTAAAAGGCCTTAGTTCTACAGCCTTAAGAATCTTCTTAATAGTTCTTAAAGAAAAATCTAGAGCTAACGTTGACGCGTAGTTTTAATGATCTAACAATATGTAGGAACAGACAGCGGAACGCGACATTGTTTTATATTATGTTTGCCCTAAATAACTGACCTGACCTGGCGTACGTTGTTTAACCAATCCTAAACATTATTAACAGTGTTTTCCTGCTATTATATGTCTGTATTATACTTACATAATAAACCTTCATAATAAAACCGTATTTTTAAAGATACAAGCATACTTCGAAGAGACAGTGGGAGGCGGCTTTGTTCTATACTATGTATTGATGGATAATAATACCTTTTGAACAAACGGCTCTCCATGTTATCCTCTAGGAATGTGAGCTAATTTTAACTGTCTAGAATGCACAGCGGAGAGTTTTATAAAAGACGGAGTGTAGTGGACGTCCCGCGGTTTCATTTGCGCTGTTTTAGCATTAATTTATATTCAAAAAGTTCACCAAGTTTTAAGACTCCAATATTGACGTTTATCTCATATAAGCATATACCCGCTTAGGGAATGAATTTTGAAAACCAGGCGAGACATAATTTCTTGTTAACTCTCCATTCCATTTATGAATGTCGGAACGCTTTCCCATTATAATTTGTTTCAAAATTACGTTCTACAACCTAGCCAATTGACTGACATGTGAACAATGATTTCTCGAGCACCGATAGCGATTGTTTTTTTTCTACTTAACACAATGTTGTGAACTGACGAAATAATTAGGTATAGGTAAAGATTATAAAAAAGTCTCATGACTATGAACCATACCATGTTGGGAAAGTAAACATAATACACACATCAAGTGTCTGTCTAGGGATCAAGAACATTTTTAGCTCTAAAAAAATCTAATTTATTTAAATCAAATCTAACCTTCTGGATTGGTATCCTACCTACCCCCTGCCTGTATCAATGAGTTATCACCACATTTTTAATAAATTATGAATGAATTCAGTTTTTGTAAAATATATTCTTGATTGCAATCTTCTAAAATGTACTTGATCCCTAGACACTTTTGAAGTGTGTATTAGGTTACTAGCTAACTTAAGGTGTCACCTCGTTATCGGTATTACAGAGACGAGCCCAACAACGTTTCTAAGGCCATTGCTCGGGGTCCTTTAACACTCTGTATACAACATTAAATCAAAAACTTTAACGAAACTCGAGCAAGTCACTTAGCCCGTGATAAAAAACAACTATCCCCAAGGATCCCTATGTCAAAAAGAAAAAAAAAACATCTCTTCATACGTACTTACCGATCAGCTGATTTGCCACTTTATATGAAGAGTTATTTTTTTATCGTTTTTGACATGGTTCATTGGCGAAAGTTGTTTAGTATCATGGGCCGAGTGACTATTTCGTGTTTTGCCAACGTTTTTGATTTAAAGTTGTATACAAAGTGTTAACCCGGCGACAGCACAGTGAAAAATATAACATCAACAGTAGGGTTGGGTCTATTTGACCCTTATGAAAATGTCATAGTTTTTTTAGATGTTTTGGTAATTTTACACCAAAATTTATTCAAGTAGGTAAGTACACCATTAGTTAACAATACCCAGTAGTTTAAATAGCAAATAAAAATAGATTTATATTGTTTCTATAAATTTATTTAAAATGACCAAAAAAAATTAACAAAATTGACAACCTCTGTCTTTAATTAACAAAAAAATATTTAAATTATTTCTTTGTGGTAACAAATCATCGTAACTAACTCTTAAATATGAGATATTTACTTTTAAAAAAATATAACAATTATAAATGAGATCACAATCACAAAAATCATTCTGACAAATCATCTTGCATCACAATGGTTTTCTGCACACCCGCTACAGAACAATATTGCATGCTCAGTACAAATGTACTTGTTACAAACATGACAAGTATTGTTAGTCTTTCTATCTTTTTTAGCAGGACAGACTTGACATCTTTTTCTTACATTAGGAACTTTATTGCAGACATATTCAAAAATCCATAGAAAACAGTCATAGGCCATCTTCTTGAATTACGACTAACGTCGTACGTAGCGCTAAGCTAGAATCTGACTCTGAAGGTGAATTTATCACCTTCAGAGTCAGATTCCTCTAGTGTAGCTAAAATGCGTAACCTGGTACGTTCTTCTTCATCCATTTTGTAAAAACAACTAAAACAAAACAAAATAAATAAATAAAAACATCTTTGAAAATATGGCGTGAAATTACATCACCAACTGTATAGTTGGGTCATAGGTACCCGGTTGACGTTTGTGCGCGTGTATCTCCCAGCGCGGACGCAGTACGACTGTTCGGTGGCAAGTAGTAACAAGTCTGAGGTGTAAACTCCAGCTACTGAGAAATTTGGCAACGTCGCGATTATTTTTCTAACAAATTCAATCAATTCAAAACGTCGCGGGTCAAATTGACCCAACTGTGCGGTCGCCGGGTTAAAGGACCCCGAGCAATGGCCTTAGAAACGTTGTTGGGCTCGTCTATACGAACAACTTCTACTATGGCGACAGTGTGTTGAAATGAAATACAAATTTTAATCCCCATACAAAATGTCATTTCCCGAGGCAAAAATTTGCCAAAAAAAAATTGTATGGTGATGAAAGATTTTTTTTTGCGTTTCCCGCATTGTGGACGTACTAAAAGTTGTTCATATTGGAGTGCTCAACAAAGTTTCTAAGGCCATTGCTCGATGTCCTTTCACACGGAGTATTGCATCAGCCCCATCAACACTCTCTCGCAATTAAGTCTTAATTTTCCAATAGTTAGTTAGTTTAAAAAAATAACATAATAACAGCACAACCCACCAGGGATCATTAGTTGCATCATCGTCAGCCAGGTGACGTCCACTTACGACTTCCATGACGGGAAAAGTTGGGCTGGGGTGATGACACATGTATTCTCTTCGCCGTCACCACACAAAGCAGTTGATTACATAATTGGGCGTAGTTACACAGAAAGGACTCAATCCACAAAAAGTTACTTCGGAGATATTGAGCTTTAAATTTGGATGCGCTACTGACCCGCCATGCATGTGGATTGAGTCAGGGTACATAAAGAATAGGTTGTAGTGAACTTTTTTGTGTAATTTTTTTATAAAACATATCCATCCAACTTAGCACCCTGATATAGCTAACTCAATTTCGGGCAAAGTGTGTATTGAGTCCTTTCTGTGTAACTACGTCCAATTAGCTTATTGTTGTCATACTGCAATGTCTGACCGTTCTGGAAACTGTTAATGAAACTATTTTTGCGGTTTTTATGGTTTATATATTTATTGATTGACATCTAACACTTATGTATATCAACAGTTTGTACTAATATCAATCCGTGTCCCATGTTAAAAGCTGTTAATGTATGTAAAATGCTTGTTATGGCCGCTTACAATAATCATGTATAGTGTTAAGCGAAAATGGTACATTAATTATACAAAATAAGACACTTTTATAACAACAGTTTGGTCTGATTTTTGAGCGAATTACCCACTCTTGTTACGTAAATTGATTCTTCTTATATCAAGTTTATTTAGAAGCTCTTTGTGTGTATGACAGTGTGTTTTGTTTTAATAGAACTGTAGTAAAAACTATTTCAACTGAATTACCAAAATTTTAGTGCCCTACTCTAACATACTTCACATCACGTTGTAATACATCCAATTAAGTGGAAAATGCACGAATACAAGCCGCTTACAATGAAAGCAATCATTTACATCGTAAACAACGACGTAACCAACATCCATAGACTAAAATTACATTCTAAAGAACAAAAATAATATCTTTGATTCACTCTTTTTTAATTAAGCTTCAAAAATTTTGAGATTCGAAATAAATATCGAACAAAATACACCTTACGTAAATAATTAAAAAATAAATTATTTAAACAGTATGGAATCAACTGTCGTTGGCGGCGTGGGCGTCCGTCGGGGACTCGCTCAGTGCTTCTGCACGGGGATGGTCCTGTCGGTGATCGCGAGCTGCGGGAGCGGCGCCTCCACGGTCAGCACTCCGTCCCTGGACAGCGAGGACTTGATGGCCTCCGGGTTCGTGCCCTTCGGCAGCATGAACTCCCTGTTGTACTCTCTGTACACCGACTTGGTGTCAGATTTCTCCTCGTGCTTGGCGTGAACCTGTAACCAATAAGCAAACACCAGATAACAATATGTACCGACACAATCTGGCAGCATGCCTGCCATTCGCGGCAGACGGAGCCAAAAATGCCCGTACGCAAATAAACACGTTAAGCATCGTTATCGTTATAATTTATCATCATTAAAAGTCTAGCAAAAAATAATGCGTCAACGCGGCGTTGATGGGCTTGGTACACATCATGATGGGTTTGCAGCGAATTGGCTTCACGACAGCTCAACGTATTCATGGTTTTGGTAATAAAACATTTAGTTATCGCGCGACTTATTTATTCCGGTGACATAATATCGGCCCTACATTAACAAATTCACTTTTTCTCGCTGCATTTGCCAATTGTAACAGCTTGGTTGTATGCCAACATGAATGCAAACGTATTTCGAGACGACACTTTTACTTTATTCGAAATGGAGAATGTTCCATTGTAAACAGGGGGATAAGGTAGGTATTTGGTAAACCAGTTTTTTGGGGAACATTATCTACAGAATTCCTACTATTGCTAAGTTTTATTTTTCATTGCATTTGAGGAATCTCTTATTAATCTTATTAATTTACTACACTTGGTGAAACTACTATGTATATACTTCCAAGATTATTTTAAAAAATGAGTTTAGGGCATCCTGACCACGCAACCTAAGTGTCTGTATAATTTAAACCTCTTAACAATAAAATTATAAAGCTAGAACACTTGTCTGTATTAAACTTTTACAAATAATAAAAAAAAATCACTTCACGCCTTTAATCCCAAAGAGAGGTAGGCAGAGGCACTTGCTAAAGCAAGTACCCACGGTTCACCAAGCGTATTTAACCCAACGTGACAGGGGGTGAGCCCATCGCCGTTATAGGGTTCACACACCTTGTGGTGTGCGGGTTTCATCACGATGTTGAACTTCACCGTACGAGCGTTGCGTTGCGTACATAGGCTCTGAAAAAGAGTCCCATTGGTACACGTCCAGTAGCCGGACTCGAGTCAAGTATCCGACCAACTGGACCACAGACGCTCTCTATTCAATTCTATCAATTTACTACGCTTGGTGAAACTATTAGGTATATACATCCTGACCACGCAACCTAAGTGTCTGTATAATTTAAACCTCTTAACAATAAAATTATAAAGCTAAAACACTTGTCCGTATTAAACTTTTACGAATAATCTTTCATTTTTCTTATGACTGTATGCAGTGGTGAATACTAACCAGGAGTTTGTTGTCGACCGTCTTGACGATGATCTCTTCGGGCGTGTACTGGCTGACGTCGAAGCGGAGCTTGAGCGACTTGCCGTCGCCCTCGTCCTGGATGAGTGGGGAGTTCAGACTGTCCCAGTGCTGGTGCGAGGGCTCGGCCAGCTGCCTGTTGTCACTGTGCTGTGTCGATGTGGTGGAGCTGAAACAGGACAATTTAATGTTTAGCTTCATTTGCTTAAACTTTGATAGGTACTATCAAACAACTTAATTCATGACCCACTGCGCGAACATTTTCTTCGAAACAGTAAAAAAAAACTCAGTCGCCGTCATCCTAAGGAGTCCGAGCGATTTTGAACATAATAGTATTCTACACACTAGGTATAGGAAATTAGTCTTACAGGGAGGTCATGAAAGTAGTTTGTCGATCGTACCTTTGTATGCCTCACGTGCTAACTAGCAATGTCAACTTGAAGAAGTGAAAAATGTGTATGTTTGTCTTGAATCTGTATAAGTATATAGGTAGTCACACGCAACCAAATCCGCTAAATTCATTCGATTAATAACGTTTCTTACAGATATCCGAGACAATTTCTGTGATTACTATGCAAACAATGACATTTACATTAACTGATAGGAATGCATTACGAAACCTGCTTTATTCGTAAACGTCTTTAATAATGGTCTAATTCTAGCATTGTTTCTTTCGGCTGGTAAACGTCAGAATGATACAGCTAACGAATAAAACCACTTAAAAGCACTTTTCGAAAGAATGCCCGTACAGTTTTAGAAAGACTAGAATCGTACGATAAACATCAGTCATCACAAATAATATTTACCTACCAATGGTTGATAATTGAAACTCTACTGGATTTAGCAGACTTAATACACGAAAAAAAAACATTTTATTGTAATGTATTTTTCTTCTAGTACACAATTTTTTTAATACATCATTAGGAGCATTTTATGGCAGTAGGTACACACCCGTGCATTAAACATTAGTAGGTAGGTAATGTAAGTCCATGCAAATTATCCAGTGGCAATTACAAACGCTTAGCAGTGCACAGTATCCCGTGAATCGCATTGTGACATCCATAGGTATAAAGAAAAGAAACGGTTTTAATCGATAAGGGATTTCATTGCCGTGCTCAGAATGATAATCAGGAAAGCGTGAACCAATTGTACATGCCACAAATAACGCTATGTAGAGCTCTACCTATACTCCTTCTACTCGTCACGGTTGTTATTCATAGACTGACCTTGTAGTCGTTTTTTTATTGGTAAGTATTCAACCATAATGAATCATAGAGGACAATAATTTTTGCTTTAATTCAGAATGACGCCTCTTTCAAGTTTAGGAATAGACTAGGAAAGTTGGTAATAAAATCCCACGAGTTAAGAACCCTTGTTCATTCAACTGGCCAATTAACTACTAAACTTAGTTAGATAAAACAGTGGACAGTGAGTGTTGTAGGAATTTTCGCAAAAACTGCCAACTTGTCGATGACGTTTTCTTGATATATGTCTATAATGAACAAAACAAACGAACGTAGAGTGCGTAAGTTAATAGGTAAATATTATTGTTTTCCTAGTCTCACCGATCCGGCCACAATCGGGGGCGTTATCGTCCACTTTAGGAAAGACTGACCTAGTACAGTACATTTAAATCTGAGACTGAACTTTTAATGGTTAAACTCATTTAAATTCTTGTATGCATCTATGGAATTTGAAATAGTTATGTCGAGTTAATTAGGTCTGTATTGTACTAATTAAGTCTGAATTTATGACTAGGTATCGGTCCTCATATCTTCAGTTTACTCGTTTTTTTCCGTCGCTGTTTCGGAAAAAAAATGTTACCTTTGTACTATTCCATCACTGCTTAACATCAGGTAGGATACAAGTTAGAGGTTTGTCACCAAATGTCGTCAATATGTGTTCAGTAGTCTTTCGTGAAGAAGTAAAACTTCACATTTCACATACTTTTCACAATGAATAACTGGTGCCCGCGACTTCGTCTACATCTTTATAAATTGTAGCCTTTGTGTTATTCTGATGTGTAAGCTATATTATTGGAGAGTTCAATTGAAATCCATTCAGTAGTTTTTGCGTGAAATAGTAACAAACATCCATCCACACATACAAACTTTCACGTTTATAATATTAGTAAGATTGTTCAGCCTCCTAACTTAAAAGTGTCTGCACCAATTTGCTTTGGCTAAGAGGTTGCTACAATTTATAATATTGACAACATAATATTCAGGTTTTTAACTGGGTATATCGGCACGACCATAATAAAAAAATAAGCTCGAAGTTTACCTTTGTTGGTACTCGAAGTTTCGACACAGTTGTGCGCGACTGTATGTGTTGTGAGCGGACTCCAACTAAGTAATTATATTAATTGCAATAAATAATTGAGTATATTGACAACATTTAATACTCTTATAACCAGAGTCTGGTCGTTCGAAGTTCTTTGAAATATCTACTGAAGTAACTAAGTAAGTACTTATGAACTCTTTACAATCATACTCTCAGCTAAATTATTTCCGCATTTTACCGCCTACACTTCGATGTTTGATCTATGATACGCAGATACATAGATAGGTATCTCATTAACACTTAGTCGATGATGTCATCGGATGCTGCAAGGTCATCATTGCATGTGATGTCATTTTGTCATTACTATTCTTAACATTTGTGCAAGCTGATTATTTCTCTTATCTAGATTAGTAGTAGGTAAACCACAAAAGCATTGCGATCGCCAAACCGCCTGCCAAGCGTGGCGTTTAATGTATTTCCCTTCAAATGTTCATGGAAATTATTGGTGGAGGCCCTCGTCCAGCAGTCGACGTCATGTGCCTGATGATAATCATGAAGTAAATAAAATTACTAATCTACTTTTTACCTATTATCTAAATTATCAAATTACTGGATTGTGGGCTTTTGCTTAGCAAGTGTGTCAGTCTTTTTTTTATTTTGTTAACTAACATCCATTTATATAACACGCGTAAAATGTCCTCGAGCAAACGATCTACTATAAGTCATTTTTTTAACGTGACGGACTAATTTGACAGTTCCTATGCGTACAATATGATGATTTATTCCTATGTAAATTAAACTGAAAATTGAATTCCAACATTTAAAGATCGTCATATCGTAAAATATACTCGAACTTTTTTGCAACAGAGCACAAAATTGTGTGAATGGGAACTGTCAAATTGGTTCGTCGAATTAAAAAATAGACCTTAGATACGATTTTTCTAGTGCGGAACTAAAGGAACAACTTTTATGGCTCAATTTCCATTTCCAGATCCAATACAACAATGTGTCTTCTTAGACATATATTGGACATTATGCAATAAAAATTGCAGCCAAGCTTATACCCAAGTTTTGGTACAATGTGTCCCAAGCGGCATTATAATATTTAAATGATTGCCTAAAGATAGACAAAGGCATATAATGTATTTATTTTCGGCGTCTAAGTTATGAAGGCAGTGACTTTTGCAAGGTGCAAGATAAAAAGAAATAATGTAAAATACAGAGAAATATTTTCTTTGATTCAATCTGTACATTTATAAACCAAAGAATCAACTACAGCCATCTACAGATAAGTCCTCGCAACGTAAATATGTACCTGCCTGCGATGAAGAACCAAACACTATGACAGTGAAAAAATTCACTGAAGAATTAAATGGTAAGCCCGCGCATGGAACGCATTAATGGCAAGGATAAATGATAAATAAATATCGATAATTATAAAATCTACTAATATCGATTTCATTCTATCTAATACATTCTATCATTATAAATATCGAGCATAAATGACGATCGGTATTTGTTCTAGAACACAGTCGAGTCTGCTGTATAACTGTGCATGCCTAAAATGGAGGTAGAAAAAATATTTGATCTATCGTTTACCATCAATCAAGTTTGATTTTTTTATTCAGATCGTCCCGTAGTTCCGTGACCTTAGAAGAATTGGACTACGGTATACCCTACCTGGCGAACCAGGCGTCCTAAAACGGGTCAGTTGTGGTCGTAGAAGAGGGGTTTGTTGAAGGTTTGTTAATTTCAAATAAAGGAAATTGTGCTTGTACACATTGTGCTAATCGACAGCCATTATAGTTTAACACAAATACATGTGCACTGATACAAATATCTTGTGGCGTGTTGCTGTGAAGATCGAGCGAATATACTTACACTCGGGAGCAAAGAAATCGAGTCAGTTTATTAGATACTGCAACCAGTAGTAAACTGACCCGATTTCATTGCTCCCGAGTGTATTTCAATTCAATAGATCTACCTAAACCAAGAAAAAGTGAAATACATATTTAGCACTCCATAAGATAATGGGGAATTTTCAGTGCCCTTGTTTCTCTTAGTTATGACAGATGGCGCCAGCTGTAGTAGGGGCATAAAAGTCAAGGAAATGACTAACTTCAAGCATTCAGTATTGAAGGTGACAGTTAATTTCTTTATCGTTTGTTTACATGTTACAAAAGGAGTATGAAGTTTGAATAACTTGCCCAATTATTTAAAAAAAACTGTACTAAAATACAACTGACAGAAGTCCCCCTGAACACCTACGAGCGACATCTAGAGGTAGATAAGCAATTTTTGTGGTTTGAAAATTCCCCATTGTAGGACTGTACAGTCAAGGATTGCCGGACTGTGACACGGCTTTAGCAATATCATACGATTCGAGAGTTTATTTATTAAAATATTGATGCCACAGCCATGTGGATTTAAAAAAATCGGGTTTTACATTTAAAAGTTTAATCTCCGACTACCATTGACTGCACATAGAATACTTGTTACATAATAAATGCACTAGGTAGGAAGGCTATTTTGCAACACACAATGTAATGTGTGTCTACGTATATGGTATATTATCGGTGAACACAACACACACATTTACATCTAACTACAAAAATACATAGTAATAATAAAGACGTCATATTTCTTTACCTCTCCGAAGACTTTGTTACTCCTCCCGTGGAAACGGTTTCATAATTGTAAGACATGCAAAAAGCAATATTAGCTGTTAGTTTTAAAAAGCTCAAAACATTTTACATAGTTTTACTTTTATATATACAATGTTTTTATTGTTCTAGTAATCAAATTTTGTTAGCTAGATAGGTTTTGTACAGGAAAAATAAATAAAACAGTCCAATGTTTTTTTAGTCTAGGTTATTTTAATAAATGTTAAATCGATAAAACAGTCATTCTTCTAATCGGGATTCGTATCTACATTGAGGAGTAGTTTATTATAATCATTATTATTCTAATTTCGCTTGGTTTCAGTTCGCAAAGATAATGGTCCAGTTACCGTGCGAATTGAAAGCATTTTAGTAATACCTAAGTTAGATAGACGGTTCGTTTCTACTTTGTCTCATACATAAATGGTGTACATTAATGACACCTACTCCGTAAAATGGTGCCTAGACATCACATAACATAGAGCCTTTGTTTGTGACCAACAACATCGGCTCTTATCATACACTTTCTTCGTCAAGTGTAAAAAAAATATAACACAATCCACAGATTTCGAAATATACAATACATAGTATAAAACAAAGTCGTCTCCCGCTATCTGTCATTCTGTATGCGGTTTTCCTTTAATAGGTAGAGTGATTTTAGAGACAGGTTTTTATGTAAGTACAATACATGCATATATAGCAGAGAAACAATTAAATATACTACATGCATATAATATATTGGCAAAACAACGTTTGCCGGGACATCTAAGTCACATAATAAGTAAAAATTAAATAAATGGCGCCTGCGTCGTTTCGTAGGTTAATAAGCACGTCGTCGTTTCATATTAAATTCAAATAAGTCTCCTGAGTTCATTAACCTTAAGGCCCAAGGTTACTCTGCTGTCTCCACGACTAAAGATACCTACCTACGTAATTATTTCTACTTGTCTTTCTAAATGTTAGGTTAAGTTATCATTTTGGTGGATCCAAAGTAAGAGTCTACGAGATATCATGTAAACAAGGGTTTTTGGCATTTTGTGCGGTACGATGAAGCACACTTGTACATTAGGTGCCTATTCATCTTTGACTTGAAGACAGACTCCGGCAAGCCATTCCAAATTCTAGCGATGCACTAAGTATTAAAGGTTGACGGAAAACTTTTAGTACGGTTTCAAAACGATTGTTGTAATAATAATTATTATTATTATGAGTTGAAAGGTCTGCCACTAACTGTGTCAGTACCCTAACTACGTAAATTCTAATTATTTGACGTGTTGTACACGAAAAAAATTCGAATAAGAATGTTAATAATATATTATGTGGAAAGGAAAGAGTTGATTGTATGTTTGAATATAATAGGCTACGAAACAATAGGAACGATTTGAAAGATTCTCGCACTGCTACTTCGTCAGTTAAGTAACCCAAGGTAATAAAACTAAAAATATCTTAATGAGATATTCACATCGTCAAATTGCTAACGTATATTTCCACTCATATGACCAGTTAAAGAACCCAACGGCTATTCTGTAATGAATATTTACCTAGTAGGTACCTACTATTATTAGGGTAGGAAAAATATTTTAAATAGATTATGCATGCATAGCAACCAGATGTTAACAAGGTGAAATCTATCTATCTTTACGAGTTTATTTATTAACCAGTTCTACATTTGAAGATGATATAGGTATATAGTACACCAGTAATTCAATTTTTACTCAATGTTTTACACATTTTACCATCTACCTCGAAATATTAATTGTACCTACAGGTGTAAATATAAAGCTCTTTAAAGAGCTTTAAAAAATTACTTAGTACTTTGGACTGCAGTCTAATACGAAATCCTGTCTTTTAAGTGGATACTTAAGAATCACAACCTACTTAGGCAAGGTGTTTTTTTTTGTTGAGGACTTTTTTGTGTAAAAAAAAACGATGTTACACGAACTAGTATGTATGCGAATTATTATTTTTTTTAGACAAATAAGTGTTTTTTACAATCCAATCGAATAAATAATTGAATAAAGTATGCATAATATATTATTGTTCTGATGATTGTTTTGTTATATTGAAAAAAAACTCCCAGCAAGAAAAAAAATTGTTTACAAATTCTTCTAAACGACTTTACATTTATGACAAGACTGGCTATAGGTACTACATCTATGTATGTAAGTACCTATGTAACTGCTCGATACTGTGTAACTACTGTCACAGGCTTTATTAGGAAAACTGCCCACGAATGAATTGCAACCCACGCGGATATTTCGTTGATATGGTATGGGCGGACCAGTTAAATACAACCCACTTAATGGTACCGGAAAGAATGATGGCGTAACGTAAAAATAATCCGTGATCTCATTTTGAATGTATTTCTCTCCAGGATTATGACACATCGTCATAAATGTTGCCCGTTTTCAGTGAACAAGGAATGGAGTGTTCCTACAAAGACTCCGTTCATTCGAACTTAGCAGAGTACCTATTATAGATCAAATCGATACTTGTTTATGTATTTCCTATGTTCTCCTTAGCTTAGCCAGTTGCTGGGAAGGAGGAAATGGTGTTTAGATTACTTTTGATATCTTAAATTCTCAATATTTCTGAATTCATGTATGTTTGAAACCCACACAAGCTGGCTCTCGCCACCTACTCCTCGTCAGCATTGCGTAACACAGGTCGACTGCCTGAAATACGCTGTAACCGTTGCCATCGCCAGCTCAAACTAGGTCAGACACATAATTCCAGCCCACTACGGGCACTGCCTAAGAATGCAATGCGCATTCTTGTTTAATAAACATTCGGTGGAACCGGTTTGTAATGTGCCCTATTTCTTTTTTCTTTGTGAGCATACGATTCCGCCCTCTTTTATTTTTCGACGGCTTCACCTTGGCACGATGCGAGGTCAACCCTCTTTGTAATCACGTCAGTGTCGACGGCGGCGGCGGACGGTCGATGACGACCAAAATGAACATCACATTGAGCTACTAAAATTTTCAATTTGGTACCGTGACGCAGTGACGCGCACTTTGCCGGGACATTGTGGCTTTACAAAATATCCCAATTTTTTTTTCACATAGATAGCTCAGTCGACAACTTTAAATTTAGACATGCGCAGACATTGTTTACACGGTATGTTCTGTGTTTTAGCAACAAAATGTTCATGTCGGAAACCGCGGCCGGCTATTTCTATTTATGACATCATCGGCCGACGGGCTTACGTATCGCTGCACGCTTTAAATGGACTCGCTGTGAGATGTCTGAAGCTGATGTCGTTCCACGGAACGAGCCCGCACAATGACTGGTCTACCGGCTACGTCTGTTGAACGAAACCTTGGGCCTGAAGGCTAACCTCTGCCACTTGTGTCCACAATTCTTGCGAAACAATTATTATCACTTGCTCAAGATTCCCTAAAAGGAAAAACCGGGCCGACGAAAACACTGTTTCGCCTTTCATATAGGTAACGTTATTCTTAATAATCGTAAGTGTTGAGTTAAATTGTATATTACACAACAGGCTGACGACAGGCAAAACGTTTATCATTCAAAAAAGGTCATTTTAAAAACATGTGCAAATATTCGTTACGTACCTACACTTGCTTATTGTAAAATATTACGTGGTAGCTTATATTTATGACTAAAGTTAGGTGTAATATAATCTTAAATAAATACCTGGTTGTGCTTTTGAAGAAGTTGTTGCTCTCTCTATTCATGAGTTCGGATCTGAATTTGCTCATCTCCTCTTCCATCTTCCTCATTTCGGCGTCGAACCTCTCCCTGATGTTGGAGAATTCGGAATCGATGACTGAGAAGTCACCCATTTTGATGGGGATGTTTCTATTAAGACGACTTTCGGCCATTGTGTATGTTGGTGGTTTAGAAACTATGTGAAAGCAAGGTAAACACTATTTGTTTTGTAAACACGGTACACGATCGTCACGCGCGCTCTGTGGACAAGACAGCACTGATCAATTCAATACACAGACTCTGCGCTGCGAGGCTGCGCAGTGTTTTAAATAGCCTTGCGTTGGAACAGCGCGGCTCGCGGCCCACACTGGCTTCTCGCTCATTCTACCATGACTTGCGGCGTTGCGGTACGTAGAGCATACGTAGCCGTCTAGCCACACGCAACTACAACGAATTTCTGTGTTGGCGGGAATGACGCGTCATTTGAATTTTATGATTCACTGTTAATTCAAGTTTTTGTCAAACCCCCGAACAAGCTACCCTAGCGAATGGTGGTGATGTCATTAACGACGGTGTGAAAATCGATGAAGTTCCGAACCATTTTTGGTATTTTGTCAGAAAATCTTACACGGCCTTGTAATATATTTTAGGCTCGTTAGGAATACTCTACATTGTAGGTATAGGTATCTATCTATTAATGTTATGGATGTATTATTTTAAGATTAATAAAAAGTACTAAGTACTAAAAAATACTGTTTACCTTACCTAAATCATGTAAGATATGTGTAGAGACTAAGTTACTAACGTTGCTCTTCTCACATCTGTAATAATAATAAAATAAAAAATAATGTTTTAGACACTGTACGTACCTACTTGGTTTATTGTCTTTTATAATAAACTTAGTCTACTAAGTCATCAAAGAAGGTTAAAACACAAAATAACAGGCTAGAAGTTTATTCTAAAAATCTTCATAAAGCAGATACCAATTTTACGATACCATTTTTTTATTTTCCAAAGTGAAAGTTGTATGTACATTTTGACTTAGACCATTTGCCTACAGTCCATTTATCTACACGCTGTATAGTTTAACTTGCAGTATGTTCGAGTTGATAGATAGGATGATCTCTACCTAAGTACATTAATAAAGTACCAAAATAGTTATAATAAGTAGTAAGTAGGTAAGGCCGAATATTGGGTAAGGATAACAGAAATCCGAGTAAAGTAGGTGAATATGTAAAACGAAAAGCTGACTGACTAACATATCATTGCACAGCCCAAGCGGCGAAACGTAGGCACTTGAAATTTGGTACGGACGTAGTTTAGGTACCGTAGGTGTGCACTAAGAAAGGAATTAACGAAATTCCCCCGGGAACGGGCATAAACGGGAAAAATCTTTTGTGTGAACAATTTTAAATGGCTGAAGTTAGATACTTGAAATTAGGGATGCACAGGTACCTACCTTAGTAGGTAAGTACACTTAAAGCTTAGTTGCAACAGGATATGGCAAAATTCCCACGGGAACGGGAGTTAGCGTCAAATAACTTTTGTATGAAAAAAGTAAACCGCGCGCGTAAGATACATACTTAGATGACTGAAATTTGTTATGCAGGTACTTTATTGAACGTAAAGCTTACTTCCAATGCAATATTGCAAAATTCCCACGGGAACGGGAATTTTGCAATATTGCATTGGAAGTAAGTTTTAGAGCAAAAATCTATATATATAAAAGAAAGTCGTGTTAGTTGGGTACACTATATAACTCAAGAACGGCTAAACCGATTTGGTTGAAAATTGGTGGGGAGGTAGCTAGACGCACTTAGGATACCCTATTTTTATCCCGGTCCTGTGAGACGTGGCGCTGTATAGAGGGTGTTATAGTTTGTATAACATACTGAAACTGGCGTTCACTAGTACATCATAATCTGTGACAATCTATCACCGTTCCCGAGATACCTACAGCTTGTGATAGACGCAAAGGCAGAAAGATGGGCAGCAGGAGACGTGCGTGCCTGTCTACGTATTCTTTTTTTTTTCTTTATAAGTGCTATAACATACAGATATACAGTAGCATAACACAATGCTTGATGAACGTCATAATATGACTTTAAAACAAAAGTAATCGTCCCCGGTTCGAATTAATTTCTTTTACTGGTCAGAAGAACCGGGAAGAAACTGGCATCTTTTCAAATCGCCAAGGCTTACTGCTAAGTATTCCTTTTACCACTTCAACACGTACCCTCTGACTCTATAAAAATCATCATCCCAATCACGTAGGTGGGTCGGTATACACCTACATAGATACGTAGTATTATTATCGTCGTATGTTTATCCTCTTGGTAAACAAACGGCAAATGTACGACTGTGGAGGTGCCAAGAGAGCATAAGACTAATCTAGTAAGTACTTACTTGTAGTAAACGCCAATTAAGGCACGTATCGACCGACCAGACCTTGTGCGCCTGTGTGAGTCACTACATAAAGCAAGAAACAAAATACATAATCGAATTAATGCGGCTATGTATGTACCTATATGATACCAACCTATTTACCCACAATATTTTACACAGGGCTATATTTTAGCTTATGACGTGATTATCGTACTACTGATATTATATTTTTGAATAGGTAGGTTAGGTACATGAACATCAACTGTACGTGTAGGTGTCTAAATGACTACTCGATGGTAAAATTTGCGACTTTTAAAATGGTTGGATTATCAATATTGACCATAGATAAACATTTATCAAAATTTATGAAAATTTTGCTAACTAGCCAAAAAAGCCCGAAATTGTTACGCTCTAACAGTAGATGATTAGGAAAATCCGTTATGGTACATCAGTACCAGACAGTAGACAGGCTACTTAGTGCTTTACAGCTTTGGGTTTTTGGGGCTACTACCGTAGTCCGCAAGCCGTCGAATATCACAAAGCTTCGACTCGTCATAAGAACAATAATATTACGGGAATCGCTGTAAAAGCATATCACTAGCATGTTTATCAGTACCTTTATGGATACTCAGTCGCACAGAGCAGTGTCTGCAGGATATACTCACACTGGTCATCGGCGATCTCCAAGGATCCCCACGAACTCAAATACATACGTGGACTAAGTCAGTTATGGACTATTCGGTGCGGGTGCGGGGTGGCACCAGTGGTAGGTAGATGTACCGTGTACCCATCACGTAGGTGGTAGGTAGGTACCTATATGATGGGTACCTACTCCTGTGCCACCCTCGCGGTATAAGTACCCACCTACCTACCGTAAACTGCAATTTCTGGACGTTGCTAAAAACGAATAGGAAGGATTTTTTATGATTATTCGTACCCCTCCCTCTTCACCGAGTATACGTAATCGTTTCTCTCCCGATCTGGTCTTCTTTTTGAGCATGACGCTCTGACAGAAAAACCACCGCCTTCCAGATAAGTAAGTAAGTATGTATAAATATGGAATGCCGAACGATCATTAGAATCTCCTGCCTAATAAGGTATGGAGCTCGCCAGTATACTCAGCGTGCGTAGGCACCTCTACCCACGCCATGGGACACCCTGCTCTGTCGTCACTGTTAAATAAAATTCATTAAATTGTAATGTTTCACAAAAAATATTGTT
>SJJU01006604.1:0-23659 GCA_012932125.1 Conopomorpha cramerella
CTCTTCGCTGACAAGCACAGCCACACTGTGCCTATTCATCTGTGTTTGTGTACTTTTATATTGCTTTTCTATTTTATGTGTGTGTTATTTGTGCTTGGCAGAGAAATAAATGTATTGTCTTGTCTTGTCTTGTCTTGACATAGGCTGACGAAGTTCCTGTGTTTTGTGGGTGAGTACATAGGTAGGTGCCTGTGTTTCGTAAAGACAAGTTACCTATACATAGGTGTCAATCCTTGGGGATTTGATAAGACTGCCTACCTTGTCGTAAAGGCCAGTGAACGCCACTGATTATAATTATATATGAGAAAAGCACAAACACGGACAAAGTGAAGATGTTTTCATATGCAATCATAAAAACAATCAATTGTAAATTACATTACAACATGTAAGTTAATTTACATAAAAGTACTTTACGCCGGTTTTTTTATTTGTCTGCTTAACGCCTTTGATTGACGAATAGTGGTTTGATAAATAACATTGACAAACCTGGGACCTACCAAATGATTTTAGAGCCTTCGTAAAGATAACGAAACGAAATCATCGACTACCTACTACAAAAATACTACCTGTCTTGTCTTATAATTTTGACATTACAATCCTGTGCGTTAAAAGAGAGAACCCCCGGAACTGCTTGTAAATAATATATTTCGACGTGTAGTCAAATGTATTAGGAAATCGTCAGATTTATTTTAATCATAATACTCTCATGTGTATCGGTACCAAGATTTTTTACCGCTAGCTGTCACTGCCTGTGTCAGCTCACCTCTCCGTCTTACGTACCGGGCTCTCTATCAAATTGTTCACCTATGTTGTTGTATCATAAACGCCTAAAATTAATGAACATAACAAAACATAAAATGAGATTTTGTACCTATTAGTACGAAAACGTTTGCTTTATCAATGTAATAAGGTGTTATTATAACATTAATCATCGACACCATGTCAGTATGGGCCTCCTTCAACGTGCGCCATTAGGTCCGTGTCCATTTTTTCAGTTATTAATTCAGCTTACTTAGATGGGACTTAGTACGTACGATGGTATTTAGTAAATGTAGGAGGTAACTTACATTTCTTTTTTTAATAGGTTTCAGGAATTAAGGATTTCGGTGAAATTTCTACATGTCAATCCTACTACAAACAGTTACTATTATTGTGCCAGGTATTTTTATACTAAACTTGACACTTGAACTTGAAGCCTGAACTAATATTATTGTCGATGGTAGATTTTGCAAAGATCGTGTGTACAGTGCGAAAAGGAACTTCTGGCCTGGGTGTAGAATGTTCATCATGATTTCTTGCCATACCTATTTGTCCTTTTCTTCATTTGTTTAGAATGATACATAGTACATGTACCTCTAAACAAAGCATTATCTACTCATATAAAAAAAAAACCTCTCGAAAACTCGGATGTTCTTAAAATTGGTGCCAAACTTTTTGGTCACTCTCTAAAACATCCATTTAGCACTGTGCAGTAATACACATCACATATACAATACCATACCATTTTTTAACCTAACAGGACCTGTACATATTTGTACACACATATACTTAGGTAATTTTACCTATTTCTACGAATGGCGGGTTTATGTGAGACTCACACCCACTAAAACCCTATGATGACTAATCGCAGTTATTATCGGTGCACCCCGAACCTGGAGTTGAGCTACCAACTGTCTTCCGGACCTCGAGGACTTCTTCAGTATGAGGGGCGGTCGACGCACCCTACTACTCGTAATAAAATCCTAGTGTTCCTAAATTGTGTGGCATACATCATGGGAAAAATAAATACTTGTGTATGGTCAAAAACTGCGGTCACCCATATTAGTTGGACCTTTGACAATAATTTAGAATGAAAAATCTGTATATGGGGTGGCTAGAAATAAAAATTGAGGAAAATTATAACGATGTAGTACTACATACACTATGCAGTTAAGGGTTAAGCGCTCGCGAGTGCCCGCGCGCCCTCCAGCAACGCCCTCTTACGACATGCAAGGGATAATCAAATTTGAGAAATATTTAAGCCATAATATGGTCAAGAAGTTTAAAGATGTGCATGATGTTTATGTGATCTTTATGTTATTCCAAAACTATAATGTCGGAAATGGTGTCATGTTTGACTTAATCTTATCCTAAACCCACAAAAATATCGTATAAGTGGATCATTCAATCAGTATCATACAATATCTTATATTATATCAGAGTACTTCGCACTTCTGCCCATTCCATGAGCAAATGTTTCTTAGGATCGAGGTTGTATTTCGAAGATCCGTAGCGAACACAAACTTCAAATTGAATTTCAGGTACCTATTTATACTGCATGAAAAGCCTATGACGAATTTTCACCAATGACACATAGTGTTTCCATAAAATGCGATACACTTATATCGAAATTCACGAATTAGGAAAATAAACCTGAAACGTCTATTCTACAAAAAAAATGCTGATTGTTTGCTTTGAAATTAAACTTTAAATATAAATTGAATCGTTTCTGCCTTTTAAAAACATAAAAGGATTTGGTAATCTAGTCGGCTAGTTAGTCAGTCGTTGGTAATCTAGTCAAATAGTTATCTAGACTTTTTTATTTTGTTTTTGCATTATTATTAATTATGTCCGTTTAGTTTCTTTAATATCATGTTGTGGTAGCCACATACTACCACGTGTTTTATTATGTGTAATTATCTGCTTAATATGTGCGTGCTTTGTTTTCTGTTCTAAAAAAATAAATAAATAGCTGTAATCCGGCGGTGTTAGCCGAAATTTTCTCGGTACCCGTGGAAATTGTGTGATGTGTATCCATATGTAATGTGTCATGGTATCAGCTAATTCTGTGCCAAATTTTATTAAAATCGCTCCAGACGTTTAGACGTGAACAACAACACACTCACTAACTTTCGCCTTTAATAAAATAACAGTAGTGTCATATTATGGTATAAAAGGTCGCCTCTATTGATACTGAACGAAAAACATATAATTAAGTATATCAAAGGAAGAACGATGAACGAAAACCCGCGTGCTAAAGATGTCTGAATCCCCTTTTATAATGAGTATGAAAATTAAATTGTAGATTTTTTTTTTATTAATGTATTAAAAAGTTTATACTCCTCTTTGACCGGTTTCCAAAAAGAGGAGGTTTCTCAATGAGATCGTATATATACATATTTTATTTGACAGGTCAACAAAAAAAAAAGTTACGGGTACAAAATGTTTTTGCACTTTTTTACCAAGTAATATTTCAGTACATTGGGTCATAAGGATATTGTATGTTTTCAAGCCATCGTAACCAAGGACGAAGGGATTGAATGTTGGTTACATTAATTGCCTTCGTCCTATATTTATTTAATGTTTAATAGTTATTTAATAGTGTGAAATTTGGTCGCTTCCTTCCAAATCAACGCTCGAAGCGACAAAATTATGTTATTACTAATAATAAAATAATAAGATATGCAGAAGTAATTGCATTAATGTACTAAGATGCTTGAACACTTACGTTAATTGAAAACTGCCTTAATATATTGGAGGAAACATCCGGTCACGAAAGGCCTTGGAACTCATTTTCTTAGTGAAACTTCGCAGTGCAGTTAATATGAGTATTATAACGAATACTCTTTTGATAAAAGTATGAACTTCAGTACCTATATGTAAGTTAAGTATAGAATTTTACTTTTGAAATTGCGAATCTCACGCTTTTGAGTGTCTTTAAAAAGGAGTCTTTTAAATTGTACCTATAGAGGTACAATCATTATTAAATGCGGTCGAATTTAATTTTCTATATAAGAGGAGATAATTATCATATTATAAGAATAACTTCGTCTTTTATTAACCAATTTTAATGGTTCTTTCATTGTTGAAAAGAAAATATTTCAAAGGTTGGAAATCGGGATATAATTATCGCAGACCAGATAAATCGAGGGGAATTTTAATAAATAGTAGGAGCGAAGTAGATTTTTTTGCCAGGCAGTATTATATTTCGGGATAAAATATAGTCTGTTTCTTCTAATATTTCCAATAAATATGTGGACAAAGTTTCATGATGATGGGGATGAGACGTTTCCGAGACAAAGCGTAAGAAACTAAGTCATATTAACATTTATAATTTTGATGTAGGTTAGTGACATGACATCTAATGCGTTTCTTGTGATGTGAGTGAATCGGGTGGCGCTACTCCAACCACCCCAGCTCCTCGATGAACCACAGCAGACCCTAAGTGTTATACAATTAATTTCCGGTAGGGATAGGATTTCCTTCCACTTCTTAGCACTCCACAAGGAAGTGACCGACGACCGAGTGACGCACAGTGGACTATAAGATCTCGATTATGAAGAATTAACCGTCTGGTGACGGCCAATAGAAAACTTGAGTCAGCACTCCAGCCGAACATTTCCCGTCTTGGGGGTCGTAAGAGGCGACCGAGGGAACACTTCAGAGGCCGGGCAGCAGTGCTCTCTGTGAGTTAAACCACAACACGACTGAATCATGGAAATCATTGGGGTAGACCCACGTCCAGCAGTGGACGTCACATGTGGCTGATGATGACGATAAGGTGTTTGTTTAGTAAGGAATGGCCGTTTATTATATCATAAGCCTGAGTCTTTTATTATTCAGTCTAACTATTTAAGACAAACGTTTTAATGAGACATACATACATATACCTACTTACGTACAATATACCTTTTGAAGTAGATCGCAGGTTACAATTTAGATACACGTACTGGATATTATTATCTATTCGTAACGTTTGTGTTAATAATATAAAGCATGAAACTTAAAGGGTTTCGGTGGAACACTAGGGCCGCCGGGAGCTGTGGCATTACGCTGAGTCCTTACCCTTTTACCAGCGCGGCATGAGACATGACACACGCTCAGTACTGCTCGCGCTGATTGTTTTCTCCGGTTTTGAATAGACAGAACCACAAAAACAGAAGATTTAAAACACAATTTAGATTTTATTTTGTCTCCATGTATTCCCCAGTTTAAAGTAGTAAACAAAAATGAGATAAATGTTGGGTTTATGGAACCAGTATATTGATGATAAAAAGTATTAAACAGTTTTCCCTTATAATCATTGTACAAAATTACCATGTTTTTATAATAGACATTAATTTTGATAAATACAAATAGCAACTTCGGCATTAATTACTAAAAATATTGCCCAGTAAATTTCATGATGTGCCTGATTGTTTCTTGAGAAAAAATTTATCGTAATTGTAAGAAGATTGTAACAACTACGGTACATCACTTAACGCTTTATTTTTCCTCTTCTTCATGGCGATTGTGATGGTACTGGTTTTCTCTCCAGGGTCCATGAACAACGGGGCGTTTGTGGCTTAAGACATCATCACGATGAAGGTGATGTTCACGGAGGCCGTGGTGATGTTTCTCATGCTCGTGGCGACGTGGTCCGTGCTGGTGCCTACCATCGTGATGATGTGGCAGGTGCTCGCGGTGATGCTCCCCATGCTCGTGCTGGCGGCGATGGTCCCCATGTCTTGGTGTCGGTGATGCTCAGCATGCTCGTGGTGGCGGTGATGCTCCCCATGCTCGTGGTGGCCGTGGTGCTCCCCATGTCCGTGGTGATGTAGGCCGTGTGGGTTTTCGATTGTTGGCCATTTGCTGTGTCCTGGACCGTAGACCTGAGCCAGTTCACCGTGCAATTCCTTCTTCTTGAGAACTTCGAGAAGGTGGTCGAAGCTTTCCTCGTGGCTGCGAGCCTTCTCGGGTAGGATCAGCACCTGACCGCCGGGGCCAGGTACCCAGGCGCGGCCGCCAGTCGGCAGGTAACGGTAGTCCAAGATCCATTCTCGGTCGTAGTATACAGGCCCAAGCAACTCATTGATTATCCTGCGGAAAGCATAATGCAATATCAATTTATAGAACAGTAGGTACATCGAAATCCAGTTGTAACTACCTAATGAGCCCTGGTATATTCTGGATGCCGCTGTAGTTCCTGCCTCAGATCAGGATCAGGACTCACAGTGCAGTGGTAGGAAAGACGGTGTTACAATCTTGTTAAGTATCTTTGATAGCTATTATTGAACTTCTTATAACTAATTATGGCTGGGGTTAAACAAATAAAATTTTAAATTAAACAAAATAAACAATAAAGAACCGTTTTCTACTATCGATCTTCACTTAACATTCGAATCAATCTCCAATAGGGTTTAGTATTGTAGACCTCCACATTTCCCATACACATTCATCAACCTAATTTAATTCAATGTGGTGTGTTCATGGTCTTAAGTCCTAGAAAATTTCAAATACATTTATTTATTTACACATAAACGAACATCACATAACAGGTTACTCTAATGTTCAAGATATTATTACCCTAAAGTTCAAGATGTTATTTCTTTCACAGTGAAACTACACACTAAGACACAAACACATTCGTTGGAAACTTGTAAGTACTTACTCATTTTCGAGGTTCTCTTTCGGATTATGAGGCTGAAAAAGAAAGGTTGACCAATCAAATAATACAATATTAAAGAACTTACCACGCAGTGATGCAATTTTAAATCTTAAAGTACGTACAACATGAGGGTGGAATCCGTCGGCAAGGTCTACGAGCCGAGAGGGCGGCTCATGATGCTTCTGCATATCCAAGTGGATATTTTCCAATATCTCACCCGGCGTCTCAAGGCTGGAGCCCGCCGCCAGCGCCACCGCGCACAGTAATGCCAACCACTGAAATGTACAACAACTGGATAGAAACCTACGCTCGAAATATGTCAAATGCGGAAACGTCAAACAGTCATATGCTATTATGCAATAGCAACAGTCCGTACAGTAGTGTATGTAAGTCTTCACAAAGGCCACATCATTCGATCCTCCAGTGTCCTTCAACCAAGAATTTCTCTAGGATCATCTAAGACAACATTGTAAGTACTTAGTCCATAAAATACTTTAGAAAAAGTAAAAAATACACTTCACGCCTTTTATTCTTAAAGCGGTGTAGGCAGAGGCACTTGCTAAATCAAATACCCACGGTTCACCAAGCGTATTTAACCCAACGTGACAGGGAATGAGCCCATCGCCGTTACACACACCTTGTGAAAAACTGTGCCTCATTTTACTATATATTTAACTACGTATTAGGTAAAATAATTTTAATTAAAATAAAATAACGCAAAGGACTTACACGTATCATTGTTGCAACAAAACTGAATTGCAAAGAAGTTAATATTGAAATATAAAGAACTGCGCATTACGTCGTAATTATAGAGAATTGTTCAATTAAATCATCCTTGATTGATAATTTATGTAGGTAGAAACTTTTGGTTCCCGATTATTTTCGTCTGACATTATCGACGTTGATTATTAATTATTATATTTTTCATTTGCTATTTTTTATATTAAGTAGCACGTTTGGCCATGTATTGATATACAGATGGTGACTGTACCACTAGCAAAACTTTAAATATAATAATTTTCACCACTATTTTTTTAAGTAAAAAATATGTTTTGAAAAAGTGGGTCATCCCTAAAGACATTAACTCCACCAGCAATTATCATCATCAGCCCATATTCGCCCACTGCTGGACATAGGTCTCTCCAATTGCACACCAATGTGTGTGTAATTTTTGTCGGAACGCTCTTCACTGACATTTAGTTGATGTAGCGCCATTACAGTCAATATTTAAACTGATTTGCTGACATTACTATAGCATCGCAATATCGTATCGCATGTACTTATATTGACTTATGGTTATTAACTTTAGAATCAATTTATTCCGAAACTTGCAGTATCCGGACAGCATCGTGGTTAATAATTTCTTTGTTTTACCCCGGGTATCCCTTTCATTGGTTATAACATTAGAATATCCATTATATTATTATTATAATTTTTACGTTCCGAACAAACATGGAACTGTATTTATAATCGATAATTTGGCCATAAATCCGGGCTACTCAAAATTACCGAACTACCATCACGAACAGACACAATTGATACAATAAATGGTATGGTTAACAGTGCCCAACGCCGCCAATCCGAAGAAAATGGAAGAGTATTAATAAGAACAGCTTTCGCTATGGCCAGTGGCGACACCATTCTGTAACGATCTTAAAATGTTCACATCGTGTCCAACCTATTGGAATAGTGGAGGAAAGATGCGAGATATACCCCCATGGACGGAAGCAGATAGGGTAAGTAAAACAGACGTTGGAGTGAAAGTAAGATGAAAGAGATGGAGATCGGAGTAAGGAGCGGAATTTTGTTGTTTGGATGTGCAATAAACAAAAGTTTTTTGGCAAATGGTCAGATCAGCACGAGGAAAATCAGTATGTACTCGTATAGAAGCATATTAAAATAAATGATGTTTTACATGAGGATGGAAAACATTTTCATGGAAATAATGTGATGTTATATAAGAGTCAAACGGATTATTTTCAAAGTCTGGTCGAAAAGGACATACTACTCTGAACAATTTAAATAATTTGGATGCTGACATATAACACTGCGCACATAGAAGTTTGACAAGTACGGATGAGATTTTCAAGGTACGGATGAGCTTGCACCATTCCATCATTCCGTAATGGCAACGTTTCTTTGGAAAAGTTGAAACTTATCAGGCGGTGACCAGCTGCGCCTTCGGTGTGTTCAAGTGATTATCCGGCAATGCTGTGTAGGGTTGAGAACTGCCAAGGTATAAGTGAGAATAATTCCGAAGTTATCCCATGCTGATCTGAGATGTAAATAGGCATCAGCTGGTTTTCTTCTATGATCTAGCAACTTATAATTGAAGGCCCATATTGATATTCTTAATCCTTAATATGCTATATGCTTAAGGTTCCATCCACCCCCTTTTGAAGAATGCGTGCGTGAGTATTTCTATATAAATGTCGTGTTTCTTGTGGATGTGGGTGATACGGCGCGTTTTCGCAACTTGACATCTTTCGCGCCTATATAGGTTACCGCTAACAGTAGTATGCGTTTGTATACATTATGATCTCCTATCACCATCCGTGTCCTACATGTGTATCTTTCCATTTCTTAGTGCTCCTCCTCCAAGTTATGTGTGTCCTCGGTCTCCATGCAATATCACCACAGAGGGCTGTCTGTGATACCTTTATTTAAAAGAAATTAGTTCAGGGTATGTCTGGTTATTATGTCTACTAAAATAATGAATAGTATGATGTTCAGTCCTCAGGCTCAGTCTAACTATATTGATTGTCCAGTGTTTGTCCACGATTCGGAGTAGGTACAAACTTTCTCTGCCAAATTTGATTGTCATTCAGCGTGTCAGCTTCTCCTGTTATATCTGGAATAATTAGGTACTGGATAGGCTCTCTCTGTTAATGTCTTTGCCATAGGGTGTTGAGAAGCCGGTTATAGTTGGTGATATGTGGCACCTCGGCAATACCCAGTAAGTTGTGATTGTTAAGCCTGGCTACCGATGCTGTGGCCTCCTGTTGGATTACCAGGCTTAGTAGCAGGAATGTTCAGTATGGTTTAAAGTGCAGCGGTAAGATTCGTTCTTATGCATCCCTTGATGGCCTTTAGAGATGTACGAGTGTTCTTAACCACTTCTTGACTTTCTTAATTTCCTCCCGATCATTGTTTTCCCTTGCCAGAGAATGGAGTGTTACAAAACGCTCCTGCTACACTGCTACAACAAATTAGTAATTTTATTGGTGACAGACATAATTAGATACAGGTTTCCGTTTTTCTCATAAGCTTATTTAACAATAGTAAACTACGTTGTTTCTTTATAAATTAATGTTTATTTTCTTATTTTTAGCGCATGTAAAAAGCTTATTTTTTATTTAGGCTTACTTACTTACTTATTTTATTTAATTCATATTAAAAGTAAATGCTTAACATCAGGTACGATGGTGGTCAAACGCTTGTTCATAGTGACTAAAAAAAAAAATTTTTTTGTTATCGCTGGAATCGTTCCTCTAAATGATCGGATTGAAGAGGAACCAAAAACACAAATATTTATAACACTTAACAGTAAGTCCGCCGATTGGATTTAGATAGGTTTCTGTTTAGAGTTACACGAAGTTTTTCATTAAAATTTGATACCCGCATTGTAGGGGTAAAATATTGAGGATGATTTTGTTCCGTTGATTTTGTTTTAAGGGTAGGGTAGGGTAGTAGGGGTAGGTACGCTATCTTTTATGTGCCACCATTTTGGATTTATAAAAACGTCACTTTATATATTTTCGAGTTGTACTTAGTAAGCCTCTCACTTGATACCCATATTGTACTAAAAAATAATTAGTCCGCCATCTTGTAAGTGCCGCCATGTTGGATTTAGAAAAATGGCACATAGTTTATCTTGTCATCCGAACTGAAGGTTACCTACCTACAACCATTCAGCTCTATTGATTGAGTACATCTGATTCAATATTTACTTGCAAGATTTGACCTGTATTGACTTTCATACAATGCAAGTTAAATAAAGCTTTTAAAAAAACATATCTCAGAAGAATTGATTAGGTACATGTTGATGATTTTACTCTATGTTGGACCGTAAATTATTTAAAATGATTGTTGTAATTCATTACAGTTGGGAATAACCGGAATAGCACGAAAACTGAATTTTAGTTAATTTGTTGGAGTTAAGCAGAGCGTTTGTGGCCCAGTGGTAAGGTACCTGATCTAATGTACTATGCGTGTAACACTGCTCGTACGGTGACGGGCAACATCTTGATGAAACCCGCATAGCACAAGGTGTGTGAACCCTATTGCGGCGAGGGTGAGCTGACCCCCTGTCACGTTGTGTTAAACACGATTGGTGTACCGTTGGTATCTGCTTCGCAAGTGTCATGTGCCGAAAGGTCTGACGTGCATATTTTATTATTTATTTAGTTGGAGCTAAAATTACAGGAGATCGCTGATGTCTGTTTTGAAAGTCGTGTATTGCATCGTGTACTGGGGAGATTCCGGTAGCATCGTTGTCTAATCTGTTAGTGATATGTATGAATTTTTGGGTCTTTATGAATTGAAATACATCTATATTGGTAAATGTATAATGTGTACCAATGTATTTTTAATTACAACCTAAGAAAGCTACACTATGACTGTAAAATAAACGATTGTGATTCTCGTTTGGGATTCAGGGAAATGTTCCAGTTGACCTAAGTCCAATTACGATGACAAGGATGTATGTGATATCCAGCTTGTTTGAGTTGTTTTATTTAAACAAAAGGGTTATAAGACATAAACTAAAGCAAAATTACCTTTGCTTGCTGGTGTGGAACCGCATCCTGACGTGACTGTAAGTAGTTAATTATTAAAATAATACGAGGCTATGTATAGTACATATTATGATATGTATATAAAAATAAGTGTGCTTAGTACATACATGCATTAAATGGCACAATTAATAAAGACGTTCATGCGCTCAAAGACTTTATTGACAAGAAGCGGTTGCAAGCAGGTTTTACAATTTCGACACATGTTGCTGGCAACATGCACAATAAATAGAGTTTCTCTAATATCACACGTAAAAACAGTCAGGTAATAAATTAGGTCACTTTGTCCATTATATTGAAATATCATGTTTGTATGGGTATTAAAGGACGAATTCCCATTAAAATGTTTCAGTTTATTCATCTGTGATCTCTGCAGCATCGTTTTCTTTCTCCTCAACGGCCGCCTCCTTCTCAGCAACGACCTCTTCCTCCTTCTTGATGTTTCTGTAATGACGGTCGTGGTGCTCGCCGTGTCCGTGGCCGTGGTGTTCTCCGCCGTATCCGTGGTGGTAGACTCCCAGTAGAGGAAGATGCGGTACATGGTGGGCACTGTGATGACGGTGACCATGGTGTCCATGATGTCCAATAAGCGGTCCATGGTAGTTATGGCCGTAGTAAGGCTCCTGATGATGGGAACCATGAACATGATGATGGCTATGGTGATCCAAAGCTACGTGGTGTCCTGGAGCAATTAGGTTGGGGATGTGCTCGTGTGCGTGAATGGGAGCCTCGTGATGCCCATGGTGTTCATTATGTCCATGATGCTCCCTATGCTCATGGTGGTTCTTATGTTCATGGTGTTCCCTATGCTCGTGGTGGATGTGATGAATGGGAGCTACTGGGACCGGCACGTGGTGAGGCGGATGATGCGGCTCGTGGTGAATCACCGGATGATGGATCTCCTTGTGTTCTGGGACGTGGTGGTGAACTTCGCTGTGATGAATCACCGGATGATGGATTTCCTTGTGTTCTGGCACGTGGTGATGAACCTCGCTGTGGTGATGAATCACCGGATGATGGATCTCCTTGTGTTCTGGGATGTGATGGTGCACCTCGCTGTGGTGAATCACCGGACGATGGATCTCCGTATGTTCGGGGACGTGGTGGTGAACCTCGTGCTTCTCCTCGTGAAGGACCTTCACCTCGTGATGAACAACAGGGTGGTGGGGGATGTGGTGATGTTCTGTGTGATGATGAGATATCGAGGGCGTTTGATGATGCGCATCCGTGTATTCCACATGAGCATGGAAGCTGAAAAAGACATTAACTTAGTAGGTCATTTGCTTAGTATTCCACATGAGCATGGAAGCTGAAAAAGACATTAACTTAGTAGGTTTTCCCTCTTACGGGTGTATAATATTGGACGACTGATTTAGATGAGCGATATCATGAGAGAAAGTAGATTTCCTTGTATTTCACGCCAATGTTAAACTCCGTCGTCGATCGGATCATCGATCAAACGGACAATATTTAATGGCTGGGGCTAACTCCAAGAGGCTTCTTGGAGTTGGCTCCCTGCAAGACTTAAACTGAACCAGTTCTTAAATTTGAAAATATATATCTTTTTTAATAACAAAGGCGTCGATATACCTGGTGAAGCCAGTAATCTTGCTATACCAGTTTTCTACACCAATCGAACATGGTATCCCACTTAAACCAGAACAGAAGGTCTTTTGTGGAACAGTATAAAATATTATCAGTTCTAAATGTCAGTATTTAGAACATTACCCGTGTTTATCATCAGCGGTGTATGTGACAGTGCGCTTCTTGCCGTCGGGCTGGATAAGCCAATACTGGCCCTTTACGACGTCTCCATCGCGGCTCTCGTGCTGCGCCTTGTTGTCACCAGTGTGGGGGTCATGCACGGAGTACGAGAACTCGTATTTAGGATACGCGTGAGCCTGTGGGGAACAATGCATCGGATTGAAGTACACCACGTTCTGCTAAGTAAAATTATGAATGTGTTCTACTTATTTTATGTTATTGAAGCGTTTTTTTGTTGTAAAAACAGCCCCTATCCAAAGTTAGTACTTACTCAGGAACTAGAAAACACTTAATAAAAAGTCTGGTGTCCATGTAGTTTAGCAATAAATAAAATTGGTTGAAGAATTATATTAGCTTTAAGAATAAACATAATAAATAAAATCATGTCTTAAAAATTATCCCTCTAAACTAAGCTGAAAATCTAGGGTACCTGGAGTACTAGTGGTTTTTGTGAGAAAAATGAATTTAATTGCATACACAAAATAGTAAAACTCTGCTTACATTCAAAGCCAATGTCTACGGACATGGGTTGTTTTTGCCAAATTCCACAAGAAGCGTGCAATCTTTGGTCGTTTTTGTCAAATCACCATATTTTTAACCTCCAATAACTGTGTATCTGGGCTGTTCTTGTAAAAACGAATAAAACAGATCGATAGAGTGTCATTGAAGGTGTTACCAGACATCAAAATATAATATTCGAAAAAAGTGGACAAAGGTGTTTTTTTTGTAAAAAACGCTTCAATTGTTTTTTGATCTTGGCGTAACTTTTCTGTATTTTTGCTGATTGGCATATTGTACCTTATATTGTTGTTTGCCTTGAGTGAAATTCATATGTGATCGAAAAATGTTTGTACGAAGTTGACCGGGTCAGATATTAAATAGGTAAATCAAAATTCAAGTAGTATCTCACTTTCACTAAAAGATGCTTTATCATATAGCAGAATAATAATAAGCGTTGGCTTAAAAATGGATTCTTCAAGTCCCTCCTAACGTGCTCGTTACCAGCCTTTGTAGAAGTCCATGGTGTCTCCATCTCAGCAACTCCTTTACACTAGCTTTAAGCTTCAAAGTGTGTAACTTACTGTGTAACTACTTGTGTACTTTCTAGTATATACAAACATATGTCTCATGGTGTTCAGGATGCTCTCCGATGTGTTGGAGTGCGCCATGGTGCCCGTGATGGACGCCCACGTGCTTCACCACGTGTTGCTCCGACACTGCCACCTCGCCAGACACGCACAGGGCGACACCCAATAAACACAACGCCTGAAATAAGTGAAGATTAAAAGATACCATTTTCTTCTTGGTCCTGATTAACTGATCTTTAACAATGGTAAAAATGTATTAATGAATGTTATTTTCCATCTACGCTAATATTACTAAATCACTTATATTATTTCTACGCTGACGCCAAAATCACATGTGGAAGCTAGATATTTACACGCTGATTAAATGTTCCACTAAGAAAGGTTTTTGTTATGTACTTGTAAAAGCAATAGAGGAAATGTGTGAAATCTAGGAGCGTCAACTATTACGATATTGCAACAAATTGTAAACTTGTATTTCTTTTTCTCATTTTTTACGCCATGTATTGCAGTTCGCGTTGTACCTATATTTTTTTTATTTCCACATCCAACCCAAGAAAATGAAGTCAGTTAGTAAAAAAAAACACGAATATGTTTACTTTTTCATACCCATTTTGCGATCTCTAACTAAATAATGGAATACAGCTTAATCCATGGGCCGTGATATAAAATAATGAACTAATATGTCCCACTTTAATTTTGAACGTATCTATTATGAACAAATGCAATAAAACTACACGGACTGTAAAACTCGTAAAATATTACTTGTTTCATTACTTGTTTAACATTTACCAATTAACTTTGTAAAATAAAAACAGAATAGCACTATCAATATATATAGCATATATATAGCATATATATATAGTTATAGCAATTCTACTTATAAATAACTTTCCGAACGCACTGACATTGCATATTTTAACTCATCAAGATGTTTTTGTTTTTATCTTATCACTTGAGTCTTTCTTTTTTTACTATCACTTTTCTTAAAAAAAACTATTTATTTCTATACACTTTTGTTTCGTTACTGCGTACTATTTTTAATTTCACAAAACAATAAAACAATTCAATACAATACGTATAAATAAATACCTTGAACAGCATTATTCGTATGTTTCAATCTTTGATACGAATGTTGAATGGTTGATGCTAAAAGTACGTTCTTATATATATTAGGGGCGTATGTTATTAGACTAATAGAAGATTTCCTTCTATTATTCCCTTTTTCTCTTAACCAGCTTCCTCTAAACTAGTAACGTATTGTCGGTGTATACGTCATTGGAATGAGCGATTAACGTATTTTGCTATCGATTACAACTAACTGATATTACGTAATGATTTCCATTCAGGCCTCCTTGGTATACTTGAGCTAATTGTTTTAATTCTAGTTAAGTGTAAACTCTACTCTTGGTAGTTTTCAGTATTTTTTCAATGTTACGTCGTTGTTTTTATTCTAATAGCCTTAGAAAAAAGGGCCACTGATTACCCCGCTTTGTTACTTTAAGCAGCGAGTTGTGGTTTTCTAATATGTGATGATTGCAGTGAGAATTCATAGAAGTGAAGTATCAGGTAAGTAATCTCAAAAATGTTTTAAAAAGGATGTTAATCGGTGTAAATTACGACACCATAAATAGTCGGTCTGGAAGAGTGATTTGCTCAGCAACGATGTTGAAAGTGAGTGATGTCATTTTTTTAAATAGTTGACAAACAACGAAAGAAAACGTATGTTCGTTCGTTCTTCTGCGTTCAGTATTTCATAGTGTCCTAATCAATACATAGTATAAAACAAAGTGGAATCCCGCTGTCTGTCCCTCTGTATGCTTAGGTCTTTAAAACTACGCAAGGGATTTTGTAACGCTTTTCTTTACAAGATTGAGTGATTCTTGAGGAAGGTTTATACGTAGGTATAACACAACGTTTGCCAGATCAGCTAAAGAGTAATTATCTTTATAATTATGTCAGCTTCATGTCGTGTGTTTCCTTATATCTTACATATAATATTTTATAAATATCAGTAAAATGCAAAAACAACATACTTAAAACCTAATCGTATTAAAAAACAACATATCCATAAGACATATTAGGTTGTTAATAGTCGTGTTACAGTGTATTTAATATATGTACGTACAAACGGTTCTAAATACATCTAATAGTGCTTAATTGACCTTTTGCAATTTAATGCGTATGGAAGCTTGTTTTTAGGGTTCCGGACCGATTATTTTAAATACCTACCTTAATTTACAAAAAAAAAAACTAAACATAGGACTTACTGAATGTTAAAGTAGGTATGTACTACGAGTAGTACGCAAAAATATACAATAGGTATTCTACAGAAATACCATATATCCATTACCGCCTCATCAAAATCTAGAGAATCTTTAAATTTTGAAAACTTAAATTTTGGGGGTTAAAACAAAGAAACTATTATCTATCAATGGTTGTTGCAAATTATTATTGGCATTTACGCAGATTACAGAAGTACTTCATGTCACTTTGTAAATAAAATGCCCGAATAGAAAGAGCTGTATTTGCTTGGTTCATGGGATATCCCAATATTTCAATGCGGAGTTTTCTTTAGAAAAAAAAGCGAGTCCGAACGCGAACGACCATTGAATAAAGCAGTTGCATCTCTTTCCCACTTTCTTTAACAGATTGTTTTTTTTTTAATTGACGGCGAATATAATGTGCCACCCCCCAGCCAACTTTTTCCGTCGTAGAACCCTAGATTATAGATCTCTCGTATCCATAAGCTAGTTTGTGGCCAGATAGATAATATAAATGCCCATGCAAGTCAAAAGTTTACGGTAATCGTCTTAATGAGGCATTGATTGAGCCTGTTTCCAAAATCATAATAATTTCATGGAGTGATGTGGATGGAGTGCCTGTAAAAACTGTATCGCCATAATAATTATCTCAACAGTTGCAACGAATGCCTTTTCTTAATTATCAGGCACTGTTGGCCATACTATATATTCTATAGAATGTAAAATTAGATGTAATGCCGGAGTCACATATAAAACCTCGTCGAATGTATGGCCTAAGGGCAACTACACATTGGCGTATTGGATCCAAGAGCAGAGTAGAACCAAGAGTAGAGTAGAACCAAGAGAAGAGCCGTAATACCCGGTATAAATTATCATTATAATCCCCATCATGTAGGCTTGGGCTATCATGGGCATTCGCGTAAAAAGTACTTATCCTGCTTTAGGATTAAAAGACGTCAAGTGTGTAAATAAAAAACGTGAAAGTTGCGTTAGCGCTAACATTTTTTGCGTCTCATGACGCGTTGAGTTTATTAAAAAGAAATGCTTAAAATACGCAGCGATCTCAGTCTTTGTCATCGAGCAAAACCAAGCGATCTTCTTGTTCAGTATTTCATTGGCGGGATTGGAAGCGTTCAGGGGTAGCGTCCGTAGTTTAGATGTGGTGGTGATGATGTCCGAAATGAACATGATGGTGAGGCGATGAATGGTGCACGATGGCGTTGAATCTAAAAAAGGGAATATCGTTATTAAAAAAATGAAATGATTATGGGAATATTATTGTCCTGATTAATTACCTCGTCATAGACTTACACTAGCCCGGTGGTGTTATTCGCATTTTAATGTATTTATGTTGTAGCCTTCGGGAGGAAATTAGCTTAATTGTTACTCAGATCTATAATCAGAAATACCATCAATAATCAACTTGAGTCACATATGTAATGGGAACATGTTGAATTTTCCAATTACATAGTTTGGCGTGAATAACAATGCTCTACTAAAATTGAATTTTTAGCGTTCACAATTCGCACAAACGCGTATTCGAAAATTGCGCTAACCTTTGTCTCACTTATCATGTTTTTGTAAAATAGATAAACAGTTTTGAAGCGACACTTGAGTACTGATTATTGTTACAATGTAAAACCTTGAAGCCTTTTTTCCTTATTTTCTCGTCGTTTTTTCGGCGGCCTTTATAGTACATCATCATATCAGAGCATTTCTTTACTGAGTATTAGTTTGTAAACTTATAGACCGATATTACAATATCTATAGAATAAAGTCGTGTTAGTTACACTATTTATAACTCAAGAGAGGTTGAACTTTGGCTGAAAATTGGCCCGGACGTAGCTTAGAAACAGGAACAAAGTATCCTTTGTCCTGTATAGGATACTATTTATCCCGTACCTGTGGCATGCGTCGTTATAGTTTGTATGATGTTTTAATACCGAAACTACACGAATGAAATCGCGGGACTTCCACTAGTAAATAATAAAAGTTATATCACATTTTAGCTTCTTCTAAGCTCTGACAATGTTTTTAGACATCAGCAACCGGCGTACCAAAAGTGTTTATCAAAAGTTAAACCACATACCCGGTATGGTCATCGGCCTTGTACTCCACCTTCCTGTGCCTGCCATCAGGCTCGATGAGCTCGTATCCGCCCTTGACCAGGTCCCCATGACGGACCTCGTGCTGGCTCTTCACGTCACCAGTATGGTGGTCGTGGACTGCATACTCAAATTTGTACTCGGGGAAGGACTGAAAGAAGGTAATACAAGATCTGATCAAAAATATTTTTACATTTATTTCAATGGATATAGTTTATGTATGGTAGTTTGCCTATTTTGCTCTATTTTATTAGATAGACCCACATTTAATCACAGAGGTTTTAATACCAAAGTCAACCATTAACGGGTGTGTATTACGTTGCTATTCATTTTATTATGAGATTCCCTTTACTTAGAAATTATTTCCTTTGGTGGGATTTCCTTCCAAAAAAAATATTAAACAAAGTCGCCTCCAGCTTTCTGGCCTTATGTATGCATTGATCTTTGAAATTACGCACAGGATTTTGATGCGGTTTTATTTAGAAGATAGATTTATTCTTCAGAAAAGTTTATATGGATATAATATCAGGGAAACACTGTTAAAAATGTGTGATTGACAAAACAACGTTCTCCGCTTTGTTCGGTCCAATTAAAAAAAATCACTTACTAACTTTATAACAGCAAAAAATGCCTTCAGTTAAAAAAGGCGTTCTCAGTAACTTGTTTTACTATGCCTAGTTATAAATTTAATATTCCTGCCTCAGAATAGTCCATAAATTGTGTAATGAAACTGTGCGACGTGGGCTTAGCTATTAAAACCGCTAGGCACTGTTGTCGCAAGACATAGAGAGAAATTTCGCCCCAAGAAGGCGGAAGCGCATGTGCTATGTAGGTACACAATTCATTTTATGCAACTACCAACTACCATATTTGTCGGGCACCAGTTTTGCATAGTTTATGCAAATGAAATGATTTGAAGCAGCGATAGCTACGCTAGATCAATTTTGCTACTGGGATATTAATTAGAGGAATTTTGTTAAACGTAGGAAAGTATTATATACTATTAACTTGGGACTAAAATTAATAATAAAACGCTAATAAGAACGACTGTGGTATGGATGGTCGTCAGATTAGTGACCGAAAAGCTGTGGGTTTCATTGAATAGTTATTTTTTCTTCCTGTATGAAGTGTATAAAATAAATTTGTTGTGCTGCACTAGGGGCGATTTTACTAAGGATCGCAGTGAAATGAGAGTAACAAAGCCAGCTATGCACATTGGTTGAGTCAGAACGATGCAACTACGAGACTGTTGGAGACTTGGCCCTGTAGTCACGTCAATTGGCGAGTATAAGGTCCGGCCTTGATTAAAGCTGGAAGTAATCCAAAAGTCTTGACGTCTCCAATGCGTCACTTTACCCCTCTTGGGATTATAAGCCTGAATTTATATATTATGTAAAAATGAAACCCTCACGTAGTGATCAAAATGGTGGATGGGCTCGTGGTGATGAATCGGCTCATGGTGATGAATCGGGATGTGATGGTGGAGTTTCTCGTGCAGCTTCTCGTGGTGATGATGGAACAGAGGCAGGTGGTGGTGGTGAAGCAGCGGCACGTGGTGGTGCACCGGATGGTGATGGCCGTCGTGCTTGTGCAGCTCCTGATGAGAGATCGCCGGATGATGGTGATGATGATGGAAGAGTGGCAGGATCGCCTGGCAGGACGACACCAGAAGACAAATAGCTAATGCCTGAAAAATGAGAAGAAAGTATTGTTTATTATAAAGAATCTTAATGGCGATGTCGTTTCAAAGATGTCTAAATTCTAAGAATTTTGAAGTGAGCATTTTATGATTACATTTCCTTGCTATCACGGAAAATCCACGACATTAGCGCGATTAATCTCAAGATTAACAATTTAGGTGACACTTTGCCACATGTTGTAGAAGATAAACTGTTATTCCGTTCTCAATCGGTCACATTATCCATGAGATTCACAATACTCACTTTAGACAACATTTTATTTCTTTGTTGTTCCTTCACATACACCGTTACACCTTTCGTCAACCAAAACAATAGCGTTCTGGCTATGCCATACTTCATTAACTTATATATATGCTCCATACCATAATTGTGGGAATTATTGGAGCAAAAAAATATTGATCAATTCCCAGGGTTTGCCAATAGCGCCCTATCGTAATATCGAAGTGCACTTTGTCTAAGGTTATTGTTAGCGGAGCCGTCGTGTGTTTACATGATCTATCATTGTCTAAATCTTTTCTCTAATATGATTTCTATGATAATTGAGTTCAGGTTATAGTGGTACTGTTTGTGATACGTGGTCGTAATATGAACAGTAAAGTGCAGGCAGTTCATTTAAGTTCACGCTCAGTTACCGCACTTAGCTGACCGTTGTTGTCAAATTATATACAAAGCATGAAATATCAGCAAATAACTTAGTACACTTTTCATGAGCCTTACTGTTTCATTGATCTATATCAAACTTCCGAACAAAATCTGTTGATGTTTTCTTCAGATATGGGTTTCCGTCCGGATATTTGTACCAACACGTGAAGGGCATTTCCCGTAGTAAGTCAGATAGTAGTTTGTAACGGTGACTTGATGTTGTGTCCATCACTCTAGATAAAACAGAACGCACGCGACTGGCTAGATACTAAATAAAAAAAACCGGAGGTCAAATTTTGCTGTCTTGGTATACGATTGATTAACCACATCGCTGCTTAACATCAGGCAGGATGGTGATCAAACGCTTGTTCATTCATAGTAAAATTAAGATTTAAAAAAATAATTAAGAATATACTTACGCCTTTCGGGGTAGGCAGACACTCTTGATAAATGAATGCTCACATTTAGTCACACATCTCTATACCCAATATTATATCCCAGTAAAACTATTATCTTTTCAAGTTGTTCAGTATCATAACACTAATATGCAATTTACAATGAGGAGTTCAAAACAAAATCTATTTGTAAAAGATAGTTGAAAATGAAAGAGATACAACTACTATATTCTATGATCGTTCGTCGACTCGCCCTTTTGTTGATTTTTTTGTAAAAAACTTTGAAGTTAATTTTGTAAAAAAAGTTTCACACAGCCATCACTTTTATCATTTCTTTATTGTCGTATATTTTCCTATCCGATAAAAAAAAACATTAATGCTGGCTTTTCAGATATTCATGACCATGACTGTACATCATCATCATCATCATCAGCCACATAACGTCCACTGCCACACGAACACTGGACGAGGGCCTCCCCCAATGAATTTCATTTGGGGTGAAATGCCAGTAATCGTCACGTTTGGCGATCGCAGTGGTGTTGTGGTTTAACTCACAGAGAGTGCTGCTGCCCGTTCTCTGGAGAGCTCCCTCGGTCGCATCTTACGACCCCCACGACGGGAAAAGCTGGGCTGGGGTGGTGACACATGTATTCTATTCGCCGTCACCACACGGCTAATAGAATACATGTGTGACTGTACTGTGACTGTACATAATATGTGTAAACAACATTCATACATACATACATATACAGACCCTTTGCCACAGTTCGCACATGACACGCGTTACGACAGTTTCATTGTATTTTGGCATGTGTAAACCGTATTTTTATTGCCATAAAAACTGTAACAATGACTTCACTAAACGTGGGACATTTAAGCTTTGCGTGTTGGTGTTTTAGTTTAAACTTCGTGCTGCTAGTGGAATTTTTGTTACTTAATATAGACATTGCAATGAAAAATATAGTACTTCTGTACTAAACAATTGTTTTTACATACTTACCTACAGTAAAATGGAAACTATATAATTGTCGAGTGAATAGAAACAAATTGATAATACACCAATAAGGTAGATCTGTTATGTTGTGACATTTAAAATTCAACCTGAACGTGTAATGTATAAAGTAACTCTGTCCCTCCCGTTTTCTAACCAAACTACTGAAACGATTTCAATGAAATTTAGAGCGTGAGAAAGGATACAGAGTACCTTTATCCCTATCCTGTGGGACGTGTCACTAAATAGAGGGTGTTAAAGTTTGTATGAAATACTAAAAATACACGAATGAAATCGTGGGGTATTCACTTAAGATTCAAGCGATGGCAGACTTGATTACTTCTGTATTATTGACTTTGGCTTTGAGCGACTGTATCGTGTGTCGTGACTGTATCGACTAATCGGATGTTATACTTAGTTGTCGTTTTCACAGACCAAAAAAATGGTCCGTCAATAAGTTTTGTGAAACTAAACTCTGGACGTCAGAAGAATAAGGTCATATTGTTACAATGACACATCCGACCTTATGCGTCGGACGTCGAGAACTGTCAATAAGGTAAAGCGTTTATGCTTATATTTTAGCTCATAAAGTGAGAAGGAAAAAATAGTGTCCTATAAATGAATAAGAACCTTGTGGTAGACCATTTTCTTAGCCGATAATAGGTACATTACGTAACACTCTTAGTGTGTAGGAAGACGTCCCGAGGAAACCCGGATACTTTAAGGTATGTGAGCCTTATAACGGCAATGAGATCACAATCTCAATCGGGCCGGATTAAATACGCTTATTAAACCAAGGGAGTGCTACTAATAAACGCGGTATAACTATTCCCCCGTTTCAACAAGTTCGACTTAACTTGTCAGTTGTATGTCAAATACGGAATAACCATTTTCAATAGAACTGTAACAACCTAGGTTTAAGTTACACCGAGTTTATAAATAAACGTGTTGGCGTTTGTGTACAGTCGGCTAAATAATAATAATATCTTTATTTCGGATAAAATCCATAGTTTTTAGAAGACAATGGTGATTTATATTACGTATGTTAGTATTTTTAACTGTGTACATATTTTTTTTTATTGGTGTTCTATCAGTTTTGATGACAGTTGCCTTGTAAGGAAAATGACATATATAAGCCTCATACTCATTATAATGAGTCAATTAAAAATAACCTTATTGACTAATGACGTTCATAAGAAATGCAATATAGGGTAGTAGACAATTTTATTGACTGACCGTATACGTACATTTTGACATTCAGGTTACGGAAAACGCGTTATTTTGTGTTTTTATTTGTTTGTTAGGAAAATAAGTACGTCCTTCATCTTCTTCACTACTTATGAACGAATGTGCCAATTTATATCATTATATGTCTATCATTTTGTAAGTTTATAAGCGACTTACAAAGTAATGGCCTTACTAATAATGGCCGAATTGCTATTTCGAAGATACACAAAGCTCAACTTAACTTGTCAGTTGTATGTTAAATACGGAATAACCAGTTCAAGTAGACC
>SJJU01006609.1:0-10704 GCA_012932125.1 Conopomorpha cramerella
ATGTATTTCTTCCAATACACGGGGTGCAAAGCGATTTTCTATGACAAACAAACGTTTGCCGAGACAGCTAGTATCTTATAAATAAGTCTATAGTGGGATCTTCGAGCTCTTCTAGATTTCTAAGAGGTGTTTTTTTTTCTCTGCCTTCGTTGTAAACACGTTATGGTATACCGGAGATGTTACCAGGCCACGTCTGCCATATCGGCACAGTAGACGTAGAGTTCGGTGTAGGTTACAGTCTAAAAAATATACTATCGATTTTGCGCCGTTTGTATAGTCCTCTGCGGTGTACCCAATCCCACACACATTTCGGTGTACCTACATGTTCAGGTATAGGAAGGTAAGATTGGCCACGATTGAATTTTGAAATTCCTGTTAATATCTTTAGACATTAAGTAAGTTCTCTGGTCGCACCATAACAACCCGACCTTATTGATGTATTAGTGACACAGGAAGACGTGTTATCAAAACTGATATACCTTTTTCTTGGTCAAGCTTAGACCAAACACACCTAGACTGCTAGAAGGCTTTTAGGTGACGACAGGCTGTTTGATGCTCGGCTACAAAGCCTAGAGCATCACCGCAAGCTTGCGAGCCTATCTGTCTTCCATCGGGTGCATTTCGGAGAGTGTGCTACGGAGTTGCATAACCTAATACCCCCATCGCGCTTTTACAATAGGACAACCAGGAGAACGGTAAAATGTCGTCCATACCAGGTGGATATACCATTTACGCGAACCAAACGGTTTGCGTTTACTTTCATAGTGCGAACTGCCAGGATGTGGAAGACTGTGTTTCCTGCGCATTACAGTCTGAAGGTCTTCAAGTCACCGGTTAATAGCTACCTAATAAGCAAGTGTGCTCCATCGTAGACCACATCGCTGCTTAACATCAGGCAGGATGGTGGTCAAACGCTTGTTTATTGAGTTTAAAAAAAAGACTTGCATGTCGCGTACCATCTTCAATGTCTCTTTCCCGCCAAAATGTATGTAATTCGATGTAATTCTGGACCCAAACTGTCGTTTTACTACTAATTTAACAGCTAGTAATGTAACCAACGTTTTACTACTAATTTAACAGGTTGGATCCAAAAATACCGTGCTACGTAGTAAGCGACAGAAAATATTTTATCTTAATCATTCGCTCCGGCACGTCGTCCATATTGTTCTTGAAGTCTAGTTGTTTTTGGTCTGAGTGGTCAAGCAATGCATACATCGACGGTCCCTATTAAGAAAGTCGGATCTACAAAACGGAACATGTTCAGGAGAGAAGATAGAACTTAGTTATTGATATTAAAACTAAACTTCTTGTGGTACATACTTCAAATTTACAACAGCTTATAATCTTTGGTATCTTTGTGTATCTATGTATGTCTATGTAATATACGTATAAGTTTATAGATCTTAATATCGTCAATCTAACGGTGTAGAAAAGTACATACCTAGTATTCCTAAAATTGCACTACCGACATTTTTATTTGGCATTATTGTCATGTACAGGTGGACATTTCCGGTGTACCGAAGTGTGTGTTCAGCTTAACAGAAGGACGGTCGACTGGTTACTTTTGAGGTACGGAATTAAATAGCGTCTTGCATTGTCAACCTCGTCAAACGCGCCTCGCACTCTAAGTGAGCGAGCAGCTTTAGAGGAAATGTCTATATTATCCAGACCTTACCACCTATGAGGAGATCTTAGGTAAGTAAATCCCCCTTTATCATAAGTAAGGATATCAGGAATTATCTATCTAACAGAAGTGGCTGCGACGTAACGTGAGTGATAACATAAAACACGTGGCCAAGTGTGCAAAAAACGTGATGTGAAAAATAATAGTGTTTTGTATTTTTTTCTTTTACATGTACAATACGTTGTTTCATGCCTCAAAATACTGGTCAACTGAATTAACTCTCGACTAGTTGCGATTGGTATTTAGTTTGACTGGTTTGACATTATCCGTGGTATTCATAAAGTTAGAAGAGCGTTAGCGCACTGCTAGTGAAGGTCTCAAACTGGTCAAATGTATGCTAAATACGGACAAAGCAGTCTAAGTTCTTATACGTCAACTAGTTAGTCAATGTTTTAACTATTTATGAATCATCATCATCATCAGCCCATACTTGTCCACTGCTGGACATAGGCCTCTCCAATTGCACGCCACTGTGATCTGTTTTCGGCTTCTCGCATCCAGCTTCTGCCAGCTATCTTGCGTATATCATCAGTCCACCTTGCCTGAGGGCGTCCTACATTCCGTTTGGTCTCCACTCGAGAACTCGTTTTCCCCAACGGTCATCGGTTCTACGGCTAATACGGCCGGCCCAGTGCCACTTCAGCTTGCTAAAACGATGAGCTATGTCGATGACTTTGGTTCTCTGTCAGATCACTTCATTTCTGATTCGATCCTTCAGAGAAATTTATGAATACGACGGTATAAGTTTGATTTTTTAACCGACTTCAAATAAAAAGGAGGAGGTTCTCAGTTCGTCTGTATGTATAATTTTTTTTTTGCTCTAAGAGACAGTAGACCTGAGTATTTGCCATGACTATCGGATTGATACATACACGAGTTTCTGAGAAAAAGGGTCTTGAGAGATATACGTAAAACAAAGGTTTCCGATTTTTCCTTTTAGGTAAGATAAGAAACCCTAAAAACACCTTCCTCTAGGCAAGTACTTACCTTACCTTGGTAGTATAAATGGTGTGTAAACCCGATAATAATCGAGTTATCAACTATAACATTACACAGGTATTTGTTTGTTTATGTGCCACCACTCCAGCCGAACTTTTCTCGTCGTGGGGGTCGTAAGAGGCGACCGAGGAAACTCTCCAGAGAACGGCCAGCAGCGCTCTCTGTGAGTTAGACCACAACACCACTGCGATCGCCAACCCGCCTGCCAAGAGTGGCGATTATTTGTATTTCCTCACAAATGACGGAAATCATTGGGTAAGGCCCTCGTCCAACTGGACGTCATGTGGCTGATGATGACTACTGTAATGTATGAAGTACACTAATAAAATGCATGCTCTGCTTGGCTTATTGGTTGTGAGTGTTGGCCTACAACTGCACTCTCCACTACGACGCCGAGTAGAACGGGTGGGATCCGACCATAACTGTTGTTTTATTGGTACTAAAGTGACCTGTACAACTACCTAAGCGAGTAAAATAGTGGAGTTATGGCATTGGTGTACTCGAATCCACAACCTTCAAATTACAAGTCTAGTGACCCGAAATATAAGCTACAGCTACTTGAGCGAGTCTAATATCTTAAGGAGGTAGGTACACTTCAGTTTGACAAGGTTTTCTGAGCGTTAATCAGATTTGATTAGAACTGATAAAAGTGCACCTATGTACCCACTAGTGGACGCTCCGCGATTTCATTCGCGTAGTGTAGTAGTACCTGCATCCCAAATTTCAAGCGTTTAACTTGAGCCGTTTAGATTTTTCATACAAAAGATTTTTCCCGTTTATTCCCGTTCCCGTGGGAATTTCAGGAATTCCTTTCTTAGTGCACCCCTATGGTACCTAAGCTACGTCCGTACCAAATTACAAGTGTCTACGTTTCGCCGTTTGGGCTGTGCGTTGATAGGTCAGTCAGTCAGTGAATCAGTCAGTCAGTGAATCAGTCAGCTTTCCCTTTTATATATTAAGATGTACAAGTACAGTTAGAGGAACAATACATATTGAGGAGTTTCATCTCTGACATCATTCTGGCACTAGGAACGATCTACTTCCCCAAATCTTAAAACCCCGGATATTACCTCTTGTTACATTCATTTGTGGCTTATATGCTACTATAATAATGGTTAGTAAAAGCTTTCTTCACGTTTAAAACCGTTCACAACTGAATAAAAAACACCGTACAATTAAATAACTTTATTTGTTTTAATAAATAATCTTAACTTTAATAGTTAGGTAGGGTACTTAAAATATCATTTGTTTTATTTACACTTCGAGTTGTTCAACTATGTATAAACATAAAAATTAACTCTACAAACAGCCCTTTGTATCTGTTGGAGACGATATCGCGTTCCTGACGTAACGTCACGTATTCAGGGATAATCCCACCACCACCCTAGCCCTACCTGCCTCTCGGCGTACGGGCCATTCTCTGGAGACGTGCGCGTCTACTTGCTTTTGCCTCTTTTCAACGCACACGTTTTCTTGACTCCATACAAATTTATCTTTATCCGTCCCTGTTTTGTTGCCAACTTTCCCCCTTCCGGGGCATGATGACCACATTACGGAGACTTCGCGTCGGGTCCTCGTTGCGTCTTCAGTCCTTAACAGGCTTCATATGTTCTTCGAGTAACGTCACGTATGTGAGGTTATATCCTCATAGGTTAGCTTCGTAGGAGCTTTGGACTGAAGACCAATATTATTTAATTATACTACGGACGTGTACATGTCTTGCCACTGACAATTGGGATTAGAACATTATGAAAACGTTTCTTCGTTTCGTATTGATCCACTTATTTTTGACAACTTCCATCAATCGCACGGTGGTGTGCCGTGCTTGGTCTTACGCTCAGACCAGACAGAACTAGACTTACAAGCCGCGTAATACCCTCAGTCTTTCCGTTTCTGAGCAATATGTATGGAAGTTAGACGTTCTTCTGTATCCAAACTCTCATTTTGGTTTAAGTGACAGTTTTGATCCAGAAGTACTTACGTACAATAAATACCCTGTTACGCCGTCAGGGACAGAAGATAAATATCTCTTGCTCTTTGACTCCTACATGTTTATCAGTGGCGTGCACACCATATAGGCAAAAAGACACTGCCTACCTTAGTATTGTAGCTTCCCGACCTAATAATAGAGTTATTGCTAGATCTTTTTTGTTGTACTCACGACAGAGGCTAAGGAAGGTCCTGTGTTTTGTAGGTTACCTATATTTCGTAAAGACAAGTTACCTATATCTATAGGTGTCAATCCTTGGGGATCACTGCCTACCTTGTCGTAGAATCCAGTGCACGCCACTGAGGTTTATCATGTCGTTGTCTTGTTTTCAGTTTCGGGTTGCAAGTCTATTTGTTTTTGGTCTCAGGTCTTAGGCCAATAAAACGAACGAATTGGCAGAAGTGATCGTTTTTTTGTGTTCTAACCTCACAGCCTCGTTCAGTATCGTCTCCAACAGTACATCTTTGTTTTCCTGGATTGTTGAACATTGTTGTAGCAACCCGCTAATTATAATTATACTTTTTAGTTCGTCGACTGTTTTTCTTGTGTTTTGTCCTGTACTTGTTCACTCTTCTTCTGCCCTTCTGCGTCTTTCGCACCTCGGACCGGCAAGGGCCCGTGCTTCCATCCCTTTGGATAGCCGTTCTTCTTAACGTCATCCCACCATTGCTGCTCGCCGTCGGCCCAGATCAGGTACACGATGTTCGTAAAGACGAGAATCGCGAAGCAAACCCAGAATGCCACTCGCCATTGGACCAGAGTTCCCTGTTGAAAATATTAATTCTATGAGAAAATTAAAACATATGTGAAGAATTCCGGCGACATGTGATCATGTCCCGAAACATTTCACACGCGATCACCTGACCCCATCATCGTCATTTTCCTGCCCTTATCCCACACTAGGTGGGGTCGGCGCAACACGTTTCTTTTCGCCATTCATCTCTATCATTCGTCATCTCTGCAGTTACACTTTTCACGCATATATCATTTTTCACACAGTCCATCCATACCTGACCCCAAAGGATAGGATAATTTAGGATACCCATGTAAATATATGCTACGATTCCCAAAGACTCAAACACCTACATATTTACGCACGTTGCTATAAATATTACAGGCAGTATACAGAGAGAGAGAACATTACAAACATTACCAATGCCTTCTGATAGGTGACTTCTTATGAATGTATTTAAAAATACAGGTAGGCACTACCTGGTAAGCGGTTAATATTATAGGAATAGAAAGGAAGCAGCAAAAGTGGCAATATTACCACAAAGATACCCCACCAGCTGCGCTAAGCCTAACCTCTCAAACATGATATTAAAGGCTTTACTTTAGTAGATACTGCAACTTGTCTTGAGAAAATGTTCACAATATTTTGGGGAGATCAGATAGTAACTACGTACTTATATCGATAAGAAGGTGTCAGTCTCTTGCGCATCTTCAAAGATTAGCCACCATGATTTGCAATAAAAATATTAAGCATGATCTGTTATCAAATGTACGTCAAAACAAAGAGGTTGTTTGTAACTAGACACTTAAAACTAAACATGTTTTTATCTAATCATTTAGACGATATTAGCAACTGTCAATATTCTTAAAGTAAACTACACTGAGTAAGTACCTAATATACATACCTACTTAGTTTTCTAGGTAGATATAAGTCATCCTCATTTTTTGTGGTATCAGATATTTTGAGATTACCTAGTTAAAATGTAGGTAGGTAAGGAACTGAAATTAGTAGTTAACTAAACATTTAAGAGGCTACAATTTGAACCCAAAAATTAATTATATGCTTGCAAATCGGCCACAAAATCATTAGGGATACTTAGATACAAAACCTTCGCATCAAAATCAACCAACTAAAGCACTCGAGATACTCACGTCTGGTGTCAATAATCCAATCAGATACGGCGATATGATTCCAGAGATTGCAGCGATACCGTTGACCAACGCGGTCGTGGTGCCAGAATAGTTTGGCGATATGTCCAACGGGTTGACCTTCATGCCACTGTAGTACGCGCCCATCAATGTCATTGCTACTATGAAGTACACCACGGCGAGCACGTGGTCACAGCCGGAGTATGATGCCAGGAGGATGCAGATACCTGGACCGGTTGCAGCTGAAAACGATGTTTGGGAATAATTAGATATCAATAGTATCCCAGTCTCAGAAATTCTATTGCGCACGTCAAGGCAGGCAGTAATACCTATTCGAGACAACTAAACAAAAAACCTGCGCTCATGATCATTGGGCACGCTCCTATCCCTGCATCGCTGGATAAAGCTCTAATAGGTATTTCAGAACAGAACTCGTTATTGCTGTGTGGTGATGGCGAATAGAATATATGTGGCACCACCTCAGCCTAACTTTTCCCGTCGTGAAGGTAGCGGCGAAGCGACCTAGGGAACTCTCCAGATGACGGGCATCAGAGCTGTCTGTGAGTTAAACCACAACACTGCGAACCCCAACCCGCCTGCCAAGCGTGGTGATTATTGCCATTTCCACCCAAAACATACGAATGGGAATGGACAATTCTGGAGGAAGCTCGTCCAGCTGTGGACGTCATGGGCCAGGTGATGACTTGAAACAAGTATACGCTTGCATATTAAGCGTACTGGATATAATCACTCCTTTACTGCAACAATGCGATATTTCACAACATTTTGTAATTGTGAAATGAATCCTCAGTAATAAGATTATTATTTCAACAGTGTCACATTTTGAGATGTCGCGTTATTGCAGTAAATTATTATCATTCTATCTCAGTTTATCATAAAGTAAGATTCTCTGGATTGTAGCTTAGGTATCAGAGATTTGTTACGTTCATACTTTATGGGGATGCATGCATGTATCTAAATAGTAGGTAAGTAAACCAGTTAACCAGGTAATCATTGAGAATACCTACACGACAAGTTAATAAATATAATAATCCTTGAATACAAACTAACTCTAGTAAGTGGGAATGCATTTATAATTTGATGACCTACTAGCTGAATGGCTCTACATATTTCCTAACCTTAAGTAAGTACGTACTTCTAGTACAAATTATTGTCGTGTTGTCTGAATCCTTGCTTTAAACTAATAAAACTACTACTACTACTACTAAATTATTGAGTACTTAAAAAAGGGAAGATTCTCAATTCTGCTGCTGTACAGATTATCAGAATAGAAAAATATGTTCAAATTTTTCTATCCACGAGAAAAACATTTTTTACCGGTTGAAGCTGGAGTGAATTAGTTAATTTTTGTTTATAGATATTCATAGATAACTATAAAATATTGCTTGAAAGAAAGACAACATAAATGTTTTCATTCTTAGGGTACCTACTTAACAAAAACATATAAAATTACCGATAGTCGTGTAAATCTTCCTGCCATTGAGGATAGAGTGGTAGCCCCTCTTGATGCAGAAGTCGCAGATCAAACCGAATATGAAGGAGGTGATCCACATAGCGATGTACGGGAGCGACGACAGTGTTCCGGTGGCCTTGATGTTGTAGTTCAACACACCCGTCATGTATTTGGGCAGATCCGTCATGACTGTGAAGTAACCCCAATCGTGGCCGATCTGGAAGAAACGACAAAAAAATTTCGGAGTTATTCGCATTTCATCCAATTTCGCAAATTTAAATATTTTCTAAAATCGAATGTAATTTGTAGCATCTTTTACACTATTCTAGATATTCATATAGTTCTTCGCATTTAATAAGTACACTATTATGAGGTAGCTAAGTAGGAGATAGTAGCAGTTTGTGCCATTTTATAGACAGCCCTAAATTGTTATCGTATTGCGGTACTACTGCCATTACAGATTAATGTTTGAAATGCGAACTCTATGAGTGTCTAGATATCTGTATAAGATGCTAAAACTTACATTAGATTTTATGAAAGTATGTGTGCGAAATAAGGTGAAATGCGAATAAATTAGACAATTGACCTCTATAATGTAGCATATTATTCAGATTACAGACGTTCCAAACACACTTCCTTTAAAGTACCTACACTTGCCCAAAAATTAGGTCTACTACCCTAAGGTTGAAATTCATATGACAGCACATCTGAATTTAGCAAGTCTACATTATTGACTGATTATTTTTTATTCTGATAGACCACCTTCTTGAGCAATCGTATCTCTACATTCAAAGACACGGACGTTATGAAAGTTTAGCAGAGACATATTAATGACCATCAGAATATACAGATACCTACATAGTTAAAGTATCTTAATCAGTTATTCAACGCGGCCGTGTAGATAATGCAATAAGAATAGGTACAGATGCATTAATGCATGCTTGAGAGACAGTGAGGCTGTAAATTGGAAAATAAAACCTTGAAAGTTTGTATCACAGGTCTCTTTCATTAATCTGTGTGTGTGTGCTTAGGTTCATCACAACACACTGCAAAAACAATTTGATAAAACCTCGATCAAGTTTTCTCCATCCGGGGCAGTAATAGGTAATAGTATACCTAATCAGTTTGAGTTGATGAGCACTGAACCTACGTCCATGCCCCTGAAGGGAAATGTCGGGATAAACAATTTCTTACAGATAGGATAGTAGAGAAACGTCAATACTGCTAGTGCTTTATGTTAGTAAATGACGAGGCAATAACTAGGTTATAAAAGGTAACCTTGTTGATAGCTGAAGTACGTTGTACTCGTAATTAAAATAATATAGGAACTTATTCTTGGATGGAAACGAAACGAAATAAAACAACTATGAGATTAGTGGTCAGGACACCAACCACCTTTAGTCGGTTGCCATATTAAATATTTATGCCATAAGGCTGAGGTAGTTGTTGTATTAGCTAGGTGTTATGTTCTATCTATGTGTGTAGGCTAAGTAATACTCTAGTTAGTAGTTTAGAACTCATGGCACAGTTTGTTTACCCTAGTTTGTCGTCTGGTGGTCGTTACGTGATGTCAACTAAGTACTTTCAGATATGTATAAATAAGATTTGCGGCCATTGTTTTTTAGGTTGTAATATATTACAATGAAGAATGAATTTTCTTTAAAATAAACCCACAATAGAGCGTGTCGAAGAGGAACGATCGTAGAATAAAGTAGCTGCTCTTTTTTTACCACATCTTTGATTGATTTGTTTTTTTTTTTAGAAAATAAGTGAATTAAGTAAGTTAGTGAATTAAAAAACCTGATTTGAATTGTAGGAAGTACTTACAGCAGCAATAATCAGAGCCCACAGAGGTACAGATCTCAGCAAAGCCTTCCAGGGTACCGGCTCCAGACGATTACTGTCTGAATATTTCAGTGCATCGACATTTTCGTTGAGGAAAGCCTTCTCCGAGTCCGATATGTATGGATGAGTGTTTGGTGTGCTGTAGCACAGCAAGCACTGAAAGAAAAAAACATTGTTACATTCACCGAAACGGCTTAACTGATTCGAAAAATAATATATTAGTATAAAGTATTTTCAACCAATTTCTCAAATCCCCCATTATTATCAGCAACGTTAAGTTTTTTCTTCAAAAATCTTGCATAATATGTCCTTCAATTAATGAGCTAACATTCACAATTATTAATGGTGTAGACTGATCCATTGTTGGAGACATGTTTCTTGGATAATTTAAGCTTCACTTGAGGTTTGGATGGACAAAATTATATTATACCTACTAGTGTACGCCCCGAGATTTAATTCACTACTAAAAATATGTACTACCAACAAGTTTTAGAACCAGTCCAAAATTTACGATTTTCTCATTAATTTTTTCTTCTTAATCTTGTATCCCCATCTTAACCCCTTAGGGGATGAATTTTAAAAGATCACGTTTATACGTTATTATTATACGTTACATAATATAAATTATAAAAGGATAATTTAATTACTTAAGTTACGATGTGTAATGTTCTTACGGGGCCTATAAAAATGTAGAGCTCCTAAAATGTAATGTCCCTACTTTATATGACACAACAAAGAATACAGAATATAAGGAAGATGTCTTCTTATATCTAAGCTCAATATTCGTATAACCTATATACCTATATACAATATATGGGCGATGGGCTCACC
>SJJU01006611.1:0-29031 GCA_012932125.1 Conopomorpha cramerella
AAGAACAAAAAGTATCACCTATTACAATACAATAGTATAATATGGTATCATTTTAGTATTGAGCGCTTGAATTCATGAAGCTTGTCGTGAAAGATGTCTAGACCCAGAAGCTTATGCCATTTATTGTATACAGTTAAAATACGAATAGTTGGATTATGAATACCGACGTTAGTGCGACAACGTGGAATTATGAAGGGTTCTGTAACCGAGGAGTTCCGACGACTTCCAATTGTAGGTACACTTAAGGAAACTGTATCTAAGAAGTTTGGACATGTGATATCTTCATTAAAAATTTTATAAAGTGTTACCAGATCCAACATTATTCTTCGTTTCGACAAGGACTTCATTTTAAAGAAACCGAGCCGATCATTATATGCACTACGGTGACTAATTCCTGGTGCTTGATAGGCAAGATATCTGGTAAATGATCTCTGTAAAGCTTCGATCCGGTCAGAGTGAACCTGGTAAATTGGGTTCCAAATGACACTACCGTACTCCAAAATAGACCTAACCAAAGCATTATACAAGACAATTTTTGACTCAGCCGTTTTAAAGTCCTTGGTATTACGCCTGATAAAGCCTAGCATTCTGGCTGCCTTAGAGACCATGTAATTGTAATGAGGAATGAAGGTCAATTTTGAGTCCAGTATGAGTCCTAGATCCGACTCGTACCTTACAGGACCATGGTTATTTCAATGTGTTTAAGTTAGGACAGTTAAAATAAATGTGTTTTCGTTTGTCTTGTTGTATTATTTACGTTTCATGTACAGCTGCGTTATTTATTTGTATTTTGTTTCTATTTTTGTATTTACTACTTTTAAATATTTATTGTTAGATATTATACGTTATTGAATTAAATATAGAGTTATGAAATAAATAAATAAAATAACACATAGCGTAATTATTCAATGTCATTCGTGAGTACTGAATTTTGAATACGATTAGTACAGAATATTTAATGTATTAGTTCTGAATATTAGATGTATTAAAAGAACTTTAAAGAAAAAAGAAAGACGACTTTTGAGATTTTCTCTGGATACCATTGTCGGAACTGAACCAAATTTAAACGGAAACCAGTTTTCAAACAAATAAAGATTCATCCAAATCAGTTCACCCAACCAAATTTTACTAAAAAATACCATCATATGTTGTTAAAAAATACCGTCGAATTGAGAACCTCCTCTTTTTTGAAGTCGGTTTAAAACGTTTTGTCACATTCTACGCTAACTGTCAAGGTTGTGAAAATTCTATGGCAAAGGATTTCTCGTGGCTTTCACAAAATTTGTCGTTTGTCTGCAAAATCTTCGCATACGCTGCATTTACGACGTCGGACTCTCGTCGGATCTCATACATCTCGCTGGGTATCGAGCACGGGAAACTGAACTTTATTCACGTTTATACAACTGCCAATATCACACGTGTAAAATTGTTGGACAATTATTGTTGTGATATTTCTACCTATGTATTCGTATCTATAAATCCGAGCGAACGTGTAGTTATGAATTTTTAAGAACGCTGGGGTACATTGTTCTAAAATCTCTAATCTAAATCGATTTCATTACATACAAATACATTTTGAATTAATTGACGATGACGTAAAGATTTGAGTATACCTATGACTTCAAGGAAGACTTGAGGAATATTGGTCAAGACGTAGATTATACCCTCGATTCGGCTAAAGGCAAAATGCAAAGGCTTTACTTTAATCTGAAAATTTCAAGGGAACTAAAGGAACTGTAGTGGAAATTAGCGGTATCATTAAATCCGCCATTTGTAAAATTTGAACAATTTTTGCATGTGTGAATGTAGGTAAAGCATTTTAATGAAAATATGTTGTATCAGAAGCAGTCTTTGACATTATGCCCGTTTATTAATATAATAAAAACATCTTGGGAACCATTCATAGTGAATGTTGTACTCGGAAACTGAGATCTTGGAATGTAATTTAATCATAGAATTCTATGAAGGCGCTAAAGCAAGCTCCTGAAGCATTTATGATTTGAAAGCAAAAACATCATAGTTAATGCACGCTTTATTAAAATAAACAACGAGTTCTTTGCAGTGCATTTATTCGACTACAAAATAACTAAATAACCGTACAATTTTTGGAAATAGTGAATAAACAAAAACACTAGGTAGGTATTCTATTTTTCCAGCAATCCATCAAATCCTCGATGAACGCGATTAACCAAAAAAAAAAGAAATCACAAAACAATCTCAAAGATATCTAAAAGCGAAAAAAAAAACAACTAAAGTGCTAAGTCAAGAGTATTTCAGCTTCTTTTCATTAAGAACAAATTTTAATAAAGCGCTGCAAGAAAAATCCGATGCAAAAAAAGAATTAAAAATAAAAGGGAACACTTCGAAGTAATTATTCGTCATAAAAGTGGGGATTAAAAAGTAACTGGGGAGTGTGGAATTGAACTCGTTTTGTAGTGGCGCGGCCACTTGAAGGTATACAATCACAGGTTATATTGGTACGCGCTGGGCAAGGATAAACTTTGTTGGAAAGATATTTCGCCATTTGCAAGATATCTCTTAAAATTATTTTACCGTTAATTTTGGTCTAGACTTACCTTTCTACTGGGTAAGAATGATGAGGAAACTTTTGTGGACACTTTATGTAAGCGTAAAAATGGTTAAAATGTTCATTTTACTTTTATTTTCTTACGTATCCTGGGGTAATCATCAATTTCTTGGGACGTTTATTGTATTCACGAATTGACCTTGGTTGTCAAAGAATTTGTCTCTCGATGTAGGCTGTAATCACTCCACGATGTCACGGAGCGACGTTTCGTCCGCTTTGCAGCAAGTGTGGCCGGAGAGACTGCCGGTTGCCTATGATATATGGTCAATAGGTATTCAATGAAAATGCAAGTATTTAAATTAATTATAAGTATATAAGTAATTGATTGGATCTACCACTTAGTCTGCAACCGGTGGTTTCGATCCACACATTTTTTAAAGAAACGTGCACTGACATTATATTAATAGTTTAAACCAGGTGCTTGGGAATGCTTCTTTGGTCAATTTCGCGCCGTAACACCCGATTTACGCTATTTATTTAACACTTTTGCCTTCAGGAATATACTGTGGCAGGATAAGGTACGTCGCGAAATGGATTTCTCTTTAATCAACTGTGGTTTTTGATACATTGCAGAATTATTATATTATTTGTCGATGCTAACAGCAAGTTCTCGTAGTATTAGTTTATAAGTGATATATTGTGACTCGTTATGTCCTATTGATTAGAATGCTTACGAAATTAGTAAAGATAATGTAACGTAGGTATCTGCCTAAGCAGAATAAGCTCACACACATGGATCAACAAGCGCATTGTACTCAATACTCAATATCTTTATTGCAGTAATGTGTACCCAATGTGATAGGGTTTAGTCTTCGTCTGTTTATTTTTAGTTTATTTGAAATATTATAAAGAGCAAAACATCACCTCGACTAGATACACCGAGCACAGAGAAAACAGCACAGCGGCTCTGGCTCTCACAGGATAATATGGATAATCCGTATCGTTGAAGATGAAGTACTTGGAGTGCCTCCGAAATTATATTTCATATTTATTGCTTTATTATCTACCGTGAGATTTAGCTTATGTCTGATACTTAATCGCTCTCCGGGCGAACCGGGGCGCTTAACTTGACATTTAATCCGGGGCCCGGCTCGTTCTCCACTCGTTTGGGATGCACTTAAAATTAACAGACGGTACAGTGGCGATATAGTGAATCTCGACTTAGAAAGATCTATGTTAAATACACTTGGCGCCGTTCATTCGTTGTAGACCACGTCGTAGCTGGATGGTGTTAAAAGTATGTATGTATTAGCAAAAAAAAATACATAAAAAAAGAGAAGAAAAATGTCACACTTTTAGTTCTGAATTAAATTGTACAGAAATAAGCTGTTTTCTACCGACTTCAGAAAAAAGGAGGAGGAGGTTCTCAATTCGGCGGTATTATTATTATTATTCTTTGTTACGCCTCAAAAGTTTTGAGTGGAAGAAAACCAATTTGATCCAATCATCACAACGTGATCCTATCATGACGGTAAGTGCGTGACATTCCACTGCAATGATTCTGTTTTTGTCTGAAAGGTGGTGCCGTTCGGTCCCATTTAAATTTGGTTCGGTTCTGATAATGGCATCCATGAGAAAACCACAAAATTCTTGAATATTTACAGGTCGAAGTCAGTTCGTTTTTTTTAAATTGCTGACTCTACTCTGGTTTCAAAATTGTACGCATTTTATTGTTAAAATAATAATTGTAAACTAGAAAAGAGAGAGAGAGATAGAGATTATTTCAACAGACTTCAACTGTATCAAAAAAGATTTTGAGTTCGTTGATCGAGCTGATTAATTGTATTACTATCTAAAGAAACCTTCAGGAATCTTATAAAAACCAGACTAAGTATAAACACCCTTAGCAATATTCGAATCTTCAGTTAATATATTCTATTTATTTATGTAAATAGTATTGAACTGTAACAATTACATCCGCTTACATCCCCGCTGTTTCTTTTTTTTTTATACAATTATACAGCTTGCGTTGCACCAGACTGTACTTCGTGAAATACTAAGTTTTAATTTCATAATATGTAGTAGATCCTCTTTTGTTATCTTTTATAATTTTGTAGAGCTTGTAACGTATGACATAAACAAATATATTATATACACTTCACGTCTTTTAAACCCTAAGCGTGGTAGGCAGATGGACTTGCTAATCAATCATGGTTCATCATCAGCCTATACTTGTCCACTGCTGGACATATCCCTCTCCAATTTCACGCCACTGTGATCTGTTTTTGGCTTCTCGCATCCAGCTTCTGCCAGCCATCTTGCGTATATCATCAGTCCACCTTGCCTGAGGGCGTCCTACACTCCGTTTGGCCAAACGCGGTCTCCACTCAAGAACTCGTTTGCCCCAACCGTCATCATTTCTACGGCTAATATGGCCGACCCACTTCAGCTTGCTAAAACGATGAGCTATGTCCATGACTTTGTTCTCTGTCGGATCACTTCATTTCTGATTCGATCCTTCAGAGAAACGCCGAGCATAGCCCTTTCCATAGCACACTGTGCGACTTTAAACTTGTGAGCCAGCCGTGTCGTCAGTGTCTACGTCTCAGCTCCGTATGTCATTATAGGTAGGACACACTGATTGAAGACTTTTGTCATCAGGCACTGTGGGATCGCTGATTGGTTCACCAAGTTTATAAGCGACATGGGGTACACCCATCCCTGTTATAGAGTTACAGTTCTTGTATGTAGCACAGCAAGATGTCCTTTACTGTATGCGCGTTATGTACAGACAAGTAAGGGACAGAATTTTCAGTCTTTTGAAATAAGGTTTACAACTTTTATCTGATCTGCATAATCACTAGGTCACAGACATTCTAAATATAAAATGTAATAACATAAATATAGCAATTTTGTTACTATGTATGTTGAAGAGCTTGTTTGCCGAACTAAGAATTCAATTTAATTATTAATTTCACATTAATTTTAAGTCCAAACACTACCTCAAACGTTAGCTGCGATCTAACCGGTATCCAACTCTAACTCTAATAAATACTACCAACACTAATTAACCCCGTATAGTTGACCATATTATCGAATTTTACGTTGCTCGTCTGTGACAAAAAGTCGAGTCAATCCCTTTGATGTTACTTGACAGCCACTTAGAGAATGAGGAAAAAGTCAGTCTTAAATAGTTAAAGTCACTGTCAAAGGAGGAGGGACATTTTGGTCTACAGTCCTTGCCTTCAATAAACGCTTTTATTTTACGATGAAATAATTCAATCTTAAAAAAGTTACTCTTTTCTACCCAAATATTAATTGGTAATAGAAATTACTCATCCGTCAGAATATCTCGCGTATTTTAATTTGTTGCAAATCAATTTCCCAAGTGGGAAAACAAAGAGCATCGCGTTTTGAGACATGGCGGCTCAAAGATGCAATATAACATCTTGTCGTCGGCTGCAGTTTTTGTCGTGAATGTTCGACAGCGGGCATTTATTACCCAGTTATTGGGTCCCACCGTCAACACCAGAGAACTTAAGTTGGGCGTTCACTGTAGCTATGCAAAGGCAGAACGACTCGTCTGTTTGGCAAGAGTCTGTATTCCGATGTACAGTAAACCATTCTGTCGCATCGAAACAAAGGCAATGGAAGCTCACCTTTATGTCGAAGCTGGTTCAATGTTGAAAGTGGCTCAAGACAAACTGCAAAGAAACGTCAACAATCGCGCAGACGTTATTAAACAGTGAAGGACTCAACAGAAGTTTTCAGTAAAGAATGTCGGTGGATTTTAGTAGTATTCTATTTCGGTTATATTTTACTATATTATATTGGTTGAAAAATTGTTCACGATCTTTCAATGGTTTCAATCTAATGTATCTATGAACAAAATGAATGAATGAAGTAACACTTTATTATATAGACACTGATGAGACGGTAACCTTACAAAAGGCGACCTAATCGCTGAAATGAAAGATAAAAGGAAATTAAAGGGCAGATCCATGTTTCAGGTTATATGCATATAGTTACTGACAATAATAAACTAGTAACGTGGGGAAAAGAAAAAAGCGGAACAATTCCATTGAAAATACAAGGATCTATACACACATCAAGAACATTTTTAGCTATAAAAAAATCTAATTTATTTAAATCAAATCTAATCTTCTGGATTGGTCTCCTACCTAATTCTCCATACCTGTATCAATTGACTTATCACCACATTTTGAATTAATTACAAATGAATCAGTTTTTGTAACATATATTGATTTGCACTACTTGATTGCAATCATCTAAAATGTACTTGATCCCTAGACACTTTTGATGTCTCTACACAGATTAGAAGATGTCTCGCATTTCAAATTTAACCTGATAATTAGATTAAGTAAGATTATAATTTACCAACAAAAAACGTATTTTAAAAACGACAGTCGGATGATAGTTTCCTTTTTGAATCTTACTGAAATAACTGAATTATTGTAAAAAAAAATAGGTAACAGTTTCGCTACAATGATTTTGAAAGGTTTTTATACATGTTATTCGAATGCAAAATCTTCCTTTTTAATTAACGGCAGCACTCTCTTGAGTAAGTGGTAAATTCAAGCTCACTGCATTTTGAAATGTAACTGACGAAATCCAACTATGGATATGTTGATTACTTAACTTTGTTTTACTCAGTGTTAAAAATGGATGGATTTTATGAAAACTTCTCGAAAAATTCGGAATAATAATTTCGTTTGTTATGAAAAACAGTCATATTTCTTTTCGTACATTTTATAGACTATCAATAAAATTGTAAAACATATTTTTATATCAGATTATGATGTATTTGCTCACAAACATATACATTTACTTATTACAATTTTTTTTTATGTAAACTATATTTACAATATAGGACAGGACAGGTATGGGCTGATGATGGTGATGATGATTTACAATATTCTTCGCATTATGACAACAATTGTGTTATTTTTTTCGCTGTAAAAGTTATTAATTTATTTAGTGTAAGTATTTTTTGTAACGTATTTCAGGTATAATATTTGGATGGGTTCGGAAATGGGTGGGTTATAATTAAATTTTATGACATTGCTCAATGTATATGTATTATTTCGATAAAATCTAGTACTTCTTGTGCTGTTTTACAAAAATAAAAGATTTCAACTGATTGGCTGACTGACCGTCAGCATAAAATTGAAGCTTGTGGTGGTACGTTATTCACGAGTCAGCGAGTTTCTTTCATAAACTCTTATTGTAGAGTTCAGTGACAGCGCCGTGTCGGTTTTCATCCAGAACTTTATAATAATATCCTCTTTATATTGCTTCTGCGGTCCAGTGGTTGGATACTTAACTTATGATCTGAGAGTGGCGGGTTCGGGACCGGCTGTATGAGACGTGTAGCCGGCGTGACCAATGGGACGCTTTTTTAGAGTCCATATATGCAACGCAACGCAACTCTCATACGGTGAAGGAAAACATCGTGAACCGCATACGACAATATGTGTGTACCGTATAACGGGCTAATAATGGGCTCATCCCTGTCACTTTGGTTACATACACTTGGTGAACCGTGGGCATTTGCTTAGCAACTGTGTCTGCCTGCACAGCATGGGATTAAAAGGTGTGAAGTGCGTTTATATTCGGTAATTCATTCATATATAAATATACTTAAAGAGATGTTAAACTTCGTTAAACGTCAAATAGTTGTTGATTCTAGTACTAAAATGATGCATATTCGTATATGGATGGGTCAAGAGTGGTGTGTCATTATTGTAACAGCCTAAATAGCAGGTATGTATATTGTCACTGTCTACCTCTCTAGGATACTGATGTGGAGATGGTGAGGAGTGAAGATTTTTTTTTTAAACACGCCTTTAAACCCCACCGGGTATGTATAGTAAGTTGGGCACTTTCTTACCCACAGCTTAATCCTTTACCACGTCGTACACACGTTATCACATATGTCGGGTTAGATATGCTTGAGCACGGGGGCGAGCCCATGAAGATATTTATGTGCATATAATAACTTTAGGAAGAAAAATACTTTTGTTCCAACTCCAAAGAAGTTTTTCATTATAACTTATTCATTCTGGAAAAACAGCTTTCTTGAAAATCCGTCTCGCGCGAGAGTATCCGATAGACATGACTAAAATGATCTCGCGGAATGCGTAAAAAAAAACGTTATCGCCGTGAACTCGGGGATTTACGGAGCATCATTTGCTGGTTTACGATGACAATGGCGGAGTCGCGGAGCCCCCAGAGCGTCGCCTCATTTCCTTACAAAGTTATAAAAACATATTGAAAACGAGATACCAACCTCAGACATCTAATGTTGCCTTTTGAGGGGTTTATTACGACGGATTTTACTTGATGGGCTTGGGTTTAATAAGTACGTTTTTTAAGGTTAGAATTTCGCGGCCTTTTAAACCTACTTTAAGAAAATATTATACATCACCATCAGCCCATACTTGTCCACTTTTACATAATAAGTTTAAATATTGCAAATTACAGGATAAGTTAAAAAAAATACGATATTGCTTTTGTATACTCAGTACAAAGTATATTGTCAAATTATTACAGCTAAAAATATTATTACAACATCTTTTGTGTTTTTATTTTACATCACTAAAAAGTATATAACATTTCGCCTCCTGCTGTCGGTCTCTATGTACCCTTAAATCTATCAAACTATATTTATGATAATGTGGTTTTATTTTTTTGATATAGTAAAGGAAGGCTTATATCTTAATATATGCCTATAAAAGCAGATACACACCGTCAATAATATGTGCAAAACAACGTTTTCTGGGTCAGCTATTTTAATATTATAATAATAAGTCTATTAAGAGTTACTAAGTCTCTCGGCGAAGAAATCGCTGAGTCTTCGATTCTCACTGAAACCCATTAAAATGAATTTAAAAATGTAATACTGGGAATGAGTTATGGCTCATTATACTGATGATGTGACGAAGAAAATTTTAATATTGCAAAGTACTCCTTATAGACTATAATACTCTGTTTCAAGGAAAACTGCTTCTTTAAGTTCTGTGAAAGTTTTGTAAACAAGCTCACTGGTATTCCAGATGGCTGATTATTTTGTTTTTACCTCTATAGTAGAATTATTTTTTTTATTTGAATGCATCCAACATACTATACTCGTACCGGGATTTATGAAGTTTCATTGAAATCTATTCAGTAGTATTTTTTCGAAGGAGTACTCGTATGAGTAGGATTCAAGTAAGACCTGTTAATTGAAGTGTTGATGCAGTTCATAGCTAGTCACGACTTTATAAGCCGTAACCAGAGTAATAGAAATTGAACCCCTACACTAGATCTTTTAATGCGACAGACACTAGATTTTTTGCCCTTGCCAGGTTGTGAGAAGAATCCATTTTAGAAATAAAAGGGTCGATTTTATGGAAAAGGTGATTTAACTTTTTAACGTGTTCATGAAATGTATGTATATGAAACGTACTTTATTACCGATATCGTTGTTTTTATTTAATTAATTTGTAAAAAAAATATCTAACAGGTGAGATATTAGAGAAAAATAGTAATAGGTCAAAGTAAATACGTTATTTTGAGAGAACCTCGAAGTTAAATTCAAAGACATTGCTAAATAAAACTGAAACTGTATAATAATAAAATAAATACATCACGCCCCCATCCCGTTTCTTAGGATCAAAGAAAGAAAACATGTCACGACACATCACATAGTCAGAGCCATATAAAATGTTTGTCATAATAGCCACGCAGATTCCGTCTTATTTACGCGCGCTGCGGTGAACATGTGTGAGAAAAGGCCCTTTCATTGAATTTCAAAGTTTGACTTACTCCTTGTCGGATTTATTTCTTTTTTTGCCACATAATATCTGTGTAGGTGTTATTCGAAAAGTAAACGACCGAATGTTTGGTCGGATGAATTGCGTGGTTGTAATTTTTATTATTATTTAACGACTTGGTTCGGCTGCGTTGTAATTTAGCGAGGACTTTTTGTGTCCAAAACTTATAGCGATATTAGATTACAGGTATTTTGTACCTGTAAACATTTTTGTAAATATTTGTTTTTTTTTTATAAAATGCCAGTGTTGGCGCAAAAAGGTTGTACAAAAACGTTCCTAAAAGAGTTACGTCACAGGTTACGTGCATTACAACGTTCACCCTCGCCGTCTGTCAAAAGTGGCAAACACGAGAACGTCGCCAATTAACTATGTGACACTTGAAGCCGGGAGACAAAGCCGTGAGCCTCTCAAAGAGTCGCTTGTAGCTTGTTGTCTAGTCGCGTAGGTGCTCGCAGGTCCGTAGCCAGTGCGGCCCGCCGCGTCGCACCGGCCGGTCGTCTACGCCGCTACGACGCTACGCCGTAGCCGTCTACGAGACGTAGTGTTGAGTCGAAGTTGGGAAAACTTTTTCTACAGCCTACATTGATTACTTTACGAACTGTCTCGAAGTAAGAACGCAAAGTCTATGAAGTTTCGGCGATAAATTAAACAGTGGTGAACGTTTAACAATTGATTTGCATTCGTGGAAGATTGTTGCTAAATATTGTAAGTACGCGAAGCAGATTGTTTAACATATTTTTTTAATAACTGTACCCGTCTTTTGTAGTTATATTTTTATAAAATGTTTCTTATTTGTATTGATTTCTTTTCGAATATAATAATACTAATTTGTACACTTTTCTCTTGTGTTCTTTTATATGTACAACTTGTGAAATATTTTTTTACGAAAATTAATAGTGCTGTACGTAGTTTTAATATTAAAGACCTACCACAATAAGTTGTGAAAGGAAAAACGTTGCAGAGAAATGGAAATTAAAATACGAAAACATACATTTTGAAACAACTTTAATAAGTATGACGTGTATCGATATATTGTGTTCGTATGTATTACGTTTTGTTACTTGAAGAGTTTCTAAGGTTTGTACCATTGTCAGCCAAGCATAGTGTAGTCTAGTACTGATAAGGCCAATTTTTTACTATTAATTTAGTGCCGCAAGCATTTTGAAATATTTTTTTTTATCATTTCACTTTCAACTTCCCGAAGATACCGAAGAAACTGTACCGCTGTGACTCAGCAAATTAATTCATAGGAATGTAGAGTTTTGAAACCGTTTAATTTTAGTATCCTATTTAATTAAAGTACTTTAATTTTATGCATCCAAACCCAACCCCAAGGTACAGTATGCCTGCACACATTTCAACAAAGGTTATTAAACCCTTCAAGCGACGGTAAATAGGCGTGATGGTTTTTCAATTTATTAGAGGCCTATGTCTAGCAGTGGGCGTCAAATGGAGTGGACTGACAATAGGAACTGACAATTTAGAATTTAGTAAATTACTAATTACTAATAGGCTCTACGTTCTCTATATAGATTAGATAGCGCCATACAGCTACAGCATAAACCCAAACGTTTGTATGTGTACGTATGCATGTTAGTCTTCAACGCAATAACTACTGAACGAACTTTGATAGATATTTACAACAATATAGCTTGTACATCAGAATAACACATATCCTGAAACGAATGGAATTAACTTACTAAACCACTGATGATATACCGAGACTAAGTTAATACTATATACATAATTTTAAATTACATAGAGAAAACACTTTTCAAATTACATAGAGAAAAGACATCAGCCAACTGCCTCTTGGCATTATGTGGGAGGCGGGAACGAACCAGCAACCGTTGTCCGTGAAGACTGACTCCTTAACCACTCGTCCCTAAATTTCAAGTTAAGTTCATATGTCCTCAGTAGACACAAAAAGCGTTTGAATAATTGAAGCATTCTTCAAAATGCCTCCTTCAGTTCGTCCTCTTAATAGTGACCTTAACCCTTTCGGGGACACACCCCGCCCTTCGAGGTTATAACAATAAACATTCTACTGTCTTAAGTTGAGTGTTCACAAAAGTGTTAAATATGAAGAGTAAGAACGACAAACATATTTCCAAGACTTTAATGATCAACTTAACCCTAAAGCGAAAAATGTAAATGACAAATAATATCAATTTGGATGACACTTCCTAAGTCATCCATCATAACTTCATAAGGAAACAAAAAACTGACTTCAAGTTCTAATCAGAGCATGGGTAAATTCACAATTAGGGACATCTTTGTACACCATCATCATCATCATCATCAGCCCATACCTGTCCACTGCTGGACATAGGCCTCTCCAATTGCACGCCACTGTGATCTGTTTTCGGCTTCTTTATACATATTGAGTTCTAATAGATGTGAACACTGTACGCATTTATTTATGACTAAAACACAATAGTTATATATGCCGTATAATATGCCATTGTCGGAATTTATATGAGACCAAATAGAAAGTACCATCTATCAAATAAAAGAAGATCGAAGACGTCCAGATAGGTTCACAAAATTAAAAGTTTTGAGATAAAAAAAATAAAAGCAGTCGATTTACAAGTCAGTTGAAAATATCACTTATCTACATAATATGAAACTCAACGTTCTGACTGATTCATTTATCACTGAATCATCAACGCCCAGCCCAAACCCTTGACCCTGGAAATCTAAAAATTTTACAAGGGTTTCTTTTATGATACTTACGCGAAATAAGAAAGGATTTTTCTGAATCAGTCCCCTAAAGTATTAAAAAGGGGGATAGAAGTTTATGTGAGAAAAACATTATTTGGGAGGGATTGTTCTAAAACTTGGTGATACTATGTTTGATTATAAAGTAATACTGAAACCGCTCGAACGAAATCGCGGGGCGCCACTAGTTTAATATAAGAATAATGAATTGATTGTTTGAATGAATTGAACTTTCATTATATGTAAAAAAATATGTATCTTAATTCTGAGTTTCATTTTTCACTTGTCACAATGTAACAACTCTACCTTATTGATATTTTAGTGTCACGGGAATTGTCATCAAAATTTAAATAGACCATATTTCTTGGCCGAACATACATTTCGTAGCGCTGAGACCAATTCTGCTACGCTCTCGTTGTTGCATCGCACTTACATCACAGTGACAAACAATGTTCATTGTTAACATGATAAGAAATAAATGACAAGACGTACAACGCGTTGCGATACGTTGACAAACGAAATCGCACTAAATATGACATAACAGGCAATCACAGCGCAGATCTGTTTTATGATATGTCTTCCTTAATGTGCGGCTTCTGCTTTCGTTACACTGATTTCACAGTGATCCGTAGTGAGAACGATGAATGCAACTACGAGAGTGTACGGGTGCACTAGGAACAGTATTGACCTTCAGGTTAGCACTTTCAAATTCATCATCCTCCACTTCACCACTGTGTGTGAATCTGTTTACACTTTCATAATCCTACACTAGTTTCCAACATACGTATAGAGATAAGCGTTTCTAACTTGTTTGTTTACATAATGGTTTGTTTTATTAGCCACAATAAAAAAAATACAAGTGATATTTGAATAGTGTATTTTTGACATTTTCTTCGCGTACAAGTCGAGATCGCAGCTCTCAGTTGTCTAAACCGCTTGCGCGTGTGTACTGAGTGTACGTTTTTTTTTCGCTATCCGGTAACCGGTAGGTGGTCTATTCTGAACTTGCAGTCGACTGCACCAGCATAACTGGTTTGTATGTTTTCATTAAGATGCTTTTCCGAAGCGAGCTGCTAACTGCAACTGCAGACTCATTTCTAAAGAAGTCTTAGAAATCACTCGTGCACTGCACTGCACAGCTGTAACTTACATAGCACGTGTAGTTATGTCACTAAATTATTCATGTTTTAATTATCATGTTAATAAATGCCTTTTAATAGTTGGAGGGAGTAAAAGGGCCTTGCTTTGATGGCTCTGTAGAGAGCTTCCAAACTGCTAATTTTTTATTGAACCCAACATCGATTAAACTCACCATCTTGCACCTACATTCGTTATCTGCTTCATAAAATATTACGATTGCTTATCTTAAACTTGTATAAATGCGATAGACGTTTTGGATTAAACAGAAAGAATTTCTTTTTAAGTAAGTTCGAATAAAGAAAGTTGGGATCACGCAGCCGTGATTTACCGAAAAAATAACATTTTGAACAAAGAAAACTTCACTTTCGGTTTATCTAAGTATTGTCTCCGCTCACTGTAGCGCAAGTTATTATAACTTACAAGAACTGAAACTAAATATTGGATAAAGATAAAGAAAACTAAATATTGGATAAAGATAAAGAAAATAATATGATACGTCTCGACTGTTTATTGTGAGATGATAGATTCGCCGTTTTGTTTACCTATTATTACCTATGTAGGTAGATCTTATAGAAATATTATATGTTGTGTTTTAGGGACACTTTTTCAAAACAAATAAGTTTTTGAAGAGCTACGATGCTATGGTGCGGCCTCGGTACATGATGATAAATCCAAGATTAAACACTAAACAGAAGACAAATAAAACTATATGACTTTTCATACTCCAATTTTGCACGTAATTAAAGATATAAATGAACATATAAAAGTATAATGTGAATGTATCTAAAATACAATCTTCGTTAATCTTACTATAGTACTTACTGATAGGTCGGACCTAGTGTTTTATCAGTAGGATAAGAAAGCTGACCTAGTAAGTAACCTAAATCCACGCCCGCTTTTACGAGACCAAACGAAAAGTACTGGCCAAAATAAACAACTTCGTAATTGCGCTCAATCCGTGAGCTACTGTTCGGGTTGGAAGATTTGGTAAACTCCTTATTTCAGCTACTATTAAGGGCTTTTTCCGATAGGTTTACCAACTATCACTGTAGATTAAATACTCATGGTTAATATGGGGGAATGTGCTTAGAGAGTCCTTCTGCCGACCCTGCTGATTAAAATGTGTTGATGTAATTTGAAACATAATCAATACATAGTATTAAAAAAGCGCTTCTCTGTTCCCAAGTTTGACGGGACCCGTTGGTGGAGTGGTCAGCATGTCTGCCTCTGCTCCGTAGGGTCGTGGGTTCGATTCCCACCGCTGACAGTTGCTTAGGTGATGAGCTTTTAAGTACTTGTTGGATGTGTCTGGGTGTTTTATTTATATAAATATGTATTTAAAAGAAAAAAAAGTATTTAAGTAAATATATCTCGTTGTCTGATTTCCATAACACAAGTGCTTTAGCTACTTAACATGGATGAAGGCAATGTGGTTGATGTTTGAAAGAAATATGTATATCTTTAAAACCACGCAAAGGATTTTAATGCGATTTTCATTAGTAGATAGAGCTATTCTTGAGGAAGGTTTAAATATCACACGCATGTAATAGCAGAAAAACACTATGAATAATGTATATAGACAAAACCACGATTTCCGGGTCAGCTACTCTTTCTACCTTGACATTTTAGGAATTTCCAAGACATTACATAAATTCCGTTGTGGAAACGTTGTGGAAATCAAACATCTGGTCAGCCAATTAATTGGATTTTATTGTTATGTACTATACATTACAGGTGTATACGATATCTCTTACATTATTTCTAATTAGTCTGACAATAAGAGTTTGAGAGTACAAAGTGTATAAATAACTGGACGTAGTTACACAGAAAGGACTCAATCCACAAAAAGTTACTTCGGAGATATTGAGCTTTAAAGTTGGATGCGCTATTGACTCGCCACACATGTGGATTGAGTCAGGGTACATAAAAAATAGGTTGTAGTGAACTTTTTTGTGTAAATGTTTTTTTATAGATATGTCTTAACTTATCACCCTAGTATAGCTAACTCAATTTCCGGCAAAGTGTGGATTGAGTCCTTTCTATGTAACTATGTCCCATTGTTCTTTGGTCATGTAACTGAGAGACGGAGACTAACTGAGCGTCATGGTAATATCCCCCGTTGATCCCGTTCTGTTCTCGTTAAAATTTCGGGTGCCAAAAACCTGACCCGAACTGGGCCAGTGGTCATTATGCCTGCAACAATTGTGTCCATTCCACTAGGAAACATCCGTGGTAGTCAAGTATTGTTTCTAGTAGCGATATACTAGAAATCAGTCTCAATCTCATATCAGCCATAGAACGTCCACTGCTGGGCGAGGGCCTCCCCAATGAATTCCGTCATTTGTGGGGAAATGGCAATAATCGCCACGCTTGGCAGGTGAGTTGGCGATCGCAGTGGTGTTTAACTTACAGAGAGCGCTGCTCGTCCTGAGTAGAGTTCCCTCGATCGCCTCTTACCCCTCCCACGACGGAAAAAGGTTGGGCTGGGGTGATGAGACATGTATTATATTCGTCGTCACTACACGGCTAGTCTATCCTAATAAACATGTTTGTTTAAAACAAAACAGAATCCTAAACCAACAAAACTAATTCGCCGTCCATACTAAAAACACTTTCCGAATAATCAATGTTTCATCACCGTCCAAACTCGCTGCAGGCAAACCGCAAACCTGTCTTGTGTTCATCAAACACTCTCTTCATTTCACACTGAAATCGCAAACCAATATCGCTTGTTCAATATATCTTCGGTTCCAATATACGGCGCGGTTCACACTGTGCCGCATCCGGCCGGCCCGAGCCAAAAACCGTGCTATCTCCACTGACTCTATCATTAACGGTCACTGTTGTGTCCCCGGCTTATTATCGTATAATTTACGAGGGGACATTACCGCATGGAGGTCCATTAGGCTGTTCCCTCACTCGACGGATAGGTAGGAAATGTGTTTCTCATGAACACTTGCTAACGGAGCTTAGTTGAGCTAGTTGCTTAGTTAGTGTACTTTTTTTCGTTGGTGGTGTTTCTCCTGACTGAGTAATAGTAATAATGTAATAAATTCTCAGGACATTTGACACACTACCTTAACTCAAACCCGGTACTGTGAGTGTCAGATATTTATAGACTTACATAAATACATTGATATTTAGATGTCATACCCAGATACATAAAACAAATGCCTCAGGTTATATAAAAAGATGCAGATCTCCTCACCACTATAATTCTACTACTATAAGTTCATCTCTGTTCTATTATTTCTTTTTTTTAACGAAACCCGAAATCCTCTCCTTGTATTGAAATGCTAATTGACTAATAATACTAGATAATATGTTATGCAATAATGCAAAGTGTACTTCTTGATTTTTTTTGGGAATTATCTGATTCTGTCCTATGAATCGAATTATGGGCGTGGTTTTATATTTTATTTATTAATTAGATAAAACATTAGAGGAAAAATTACAATAATTCACTAAGCTGTCAATTTATAAAACGCTCACGTTTTAAGAATTATATAAAAAGTTACATTTACTGAACTACTTTTTTCTTAAAGAACACGATTATGGTCCCACTCCATAAAATAGAAGCCCCATGAAGGCGTCGCCATCCTCCATCAAATACAATTTAATATCTCAATTCCTGTTACTTGGAAACTTTGCTCCCTCTGTCTCAGGTCCAAATCCTATTCAATCAGGAGCCAGAAGGTTCGGTCTTAACGACGTTCAAAATTAAGCCGCCGCCGCCGCCGCCAGGGCCGGACTTCACAATGTACGGAAAATATTCCCCAGTATAACTAACTGGGGTCCGAAACGGCGGACTTGACACAAAAGATGCCTCTTTTGACGTATTTCCATTGCTCAAAGCGTAGCCGGCCAAAGGAAAATGCACTATGCGGTGACCTCATTAGGGTCGCTTTCGCGGAATGCTCGCGAGCAATCAAGCGGAACATGAAACGGACTCGGTTGTGCCGCCGAACATTTTACGTTCGCGTGTCCCGTGGCGTGAATTTAAAACGCTCACCTTCAATTTAGCGTTGCGGTGCTTTATTTGCACAGCGATAGGGGTCACGTTCGCTTATTTTCGACAAAGGTGTTGACGATAAGAGTAGAGTCGTTACAGAGGTTGTTGGGGACCCTCAAAATGTAAGCAACGTCCAGATGTTGCTGAGATAAGCGACGAGCTTTTTGCCCTAATGGTAGATTAGTCGCCAGAGTGTGTCGCGTGCCGCCCTCCGTCCTCCTTTGACTTATTGAATGGAGACGGTCTTGCGATCTGATAAAGTTTACTTGTACATAATATTCAGAACAAAGTTGTCGAGTTCAAATGAAATTTGTTTATCCTTTGCGATATTAATAAGTCTGCGTTCAGGATTAAGGATAGACGACATTTATATTGTGTAGGTGTGTAATATTTAATGTGAAAATAAACATTACTCTTTTGGATATAAGACGAAACAATGGTTTAGTATTTCTGCAAATAGACAAACAATGATCACTGTTTATGTGTATTTAATGCCATTATATACCCATCATACAAATAGTAAATTCAGTTTATATAATTTACGACAATAATTAACGAACTTAAAAATATCTTATGTCAGGTGTTTAAGAAATACACTAATAAATAGTCACTTTAATAACAATTACTGTAATAGTTTTTTTTCTATATAAACAAATATAAAGTAATAAATTAGAATGCAATAGTCTCCAATAGGCTCATCTACACAAGTAAATATTCTTTTTAAAATCTAGCGGTACTATGTATGTCCTGATAGCACATTTTAATATTTTATACGCTCGGTGTTAGCGATTCTGTCAATTAAAAATCTTGTCATAAAAACCATAACACACAAGATGTCCTAATTAATATTTTGAAAACGAAAGTCTGCCTGTGTTAGCTTTTCACGATCAAATCGCTAAACCCATCAAGATGAAATTTGGTACAGATAGTTTGAGTCCCGAGATCAAACGTAGGAAAATTTTATACCCAAATTTTGTCGAGTACACTTTGAAAGAAAGTATCTGTTATAAAATTACCTGTGTAGTTTTCTTGACAAGGAAACAGTGGACTGGCATAAGTGTTGGTGTTGAAAAATGTGTAATTAACTGAATTTGGATCTCCTCTAATATACATATAAACTTCAACGTCCATATCCCATAATGGCGCAGACCTTAACCCTTTCGCGGATACACTCCTTTGGACGACGTGATAGGAATATACCTATGAGTACAATTGTATTTAGCTAAGAGTGGTAAAATGTGTTCAATGTATGTACTTGACTCCACGCGTCACCTCCGTCGTTCCATTTATTGTAAATTGTAATTTATAAAAAATATCTTTAAAATAGCTTTTAAAATAGCTTTCTTACCTATATTTAAAGGAAAACATAATATCTAGGGATACTGGTATATGGGTAAGTAAATAGACATAAATGTTGTGCGTTTAGTTAGTATTACATTTTTGTAATCTTCTATTTACCTACTTACACTGACTGTATGTCTTATGAATAAAATTTTGTAAAATAAATATATGTAAGTCTTCACTTCAGTGACATCGGCTAATCCAAAAGTCTACAGAAAGTTACTAACTTGTACCATTTTTGTGTTTTAACTAAATTCTGAGAAATTTTATCATTGTAATAACTTTTTCACTGGGAAAAAAGTCATCGTCTTTAATCAGCTAAAACCCCCACGCAGCTAATCTTTCACCGCTGCCAATACTTACCTACCTCTTGCTTTTGTTTGCCCCATAATTACGTCTCCGAGCTGAAACAGGGACCTCTCGGCCGCGCGGTTCATCTCCGGCGGTGTAATTAACAGACGAGATGGGAAATATTAATATTTATAAGCTCGAGAGATCGAGCCGAGAGTGAAATTCCTCTATGTGTCTTAACTAACAAGCGAGAATCGACCCAATGAATATTACATACGTATTTAACATAATAGGAAGCGCATTTATCATTGCAGTCGACATTGCTGTGCAAATAGGGCTGTACAGATTGCGTGCCCGCTTCTGATTAAGTTCTAGGTTTAGATAGATAATCTGCATATGTTATAAGGTAATATTATATGGGTTGGCTCTTTTACCTCGGTCCGTACGCGAGTTTAAAACATTGTAAACAAGCGTTTGACTAACATCATGTCTGGAGCCTAAGTCTACACTCTGGTAGTTGCGCACTGTCATCGTAGCGGAAAACGATGTGTATTGCTGATTTCGTTAATTTCATTTCAATGTCGTCCGTAGCAAAACAGCGATGCACATCAACAGAGTGATTCAACTACGAGAATGTAGCAGAATCGGCCACCTGATGTTAAGCAGCTATGCGGTCTACAATAGAGCACAATTATTCATTAGGTACCTATATGAAATTCCAAAATTATACACATAGTAATCCGAATTTGTACATACCAACATTTGACTTTAATAACACGAAATTCTGCATGAATACATTAAAAAAATCTTGTACACTACTCGGGAATCGCACCCGGTTGTTTTGTAAAGAAACTGATTCTATTTCTATTCAGAAATTGATGGTGTGGGTCTTAAGCAAATGTATTGATGAAAGATGGTGTCTTGAAATAAATAAAGTACTTACAATGTGTTCACTTACTTTCATTTATTTTAGTAGGTGTCCGTAGTGGCCACGGTTTTTAATACAATATTGAACTTCATCTTTTAATGCATGAATACAGTTTTTCTAGTTATTAAAATCAATGACATGGTTCCTACCATCAGATCTTCGTATGTCTTGTAGTTTCAGACTTTCCCATACTGACCGATGTAAATTAGTAACCTAGTTTTAATACTAGGTTTGGTCGCCACTTCATCTAATTACACATTCGTAAACCGAACATTTCATTTTTATTTCTCCGTACAAACTATTCATTCATAAGCTTCACTGTTTGCTATTTTTACTTTTATTCATGTATACCTCATCATCATCATCAGCCACTTGACGGCAAATGCTGGAAGAGGTTCGACACCAATGATTTCCATGATAATTGGGAGGGAAATGCCAATAATTGCCACGCTTGGCAGGTTGGTAGGCGATCGCAGTGGTGTTGTGGTGTGACTAACAGAGAGCGCTGCTGCCCGTCTTCTGGAGATGTCTCACGGTCGCCTCTTACGACTCTCACACCAGGAAAAGTTATACTAGGGTGGTGACGCATGTGTTCTATTCGTCACCACTCGGCTATGTATACCTATGAATAATATACCATTTTAAAAATCATCTTTAAATTTACAAAATACAGTACTAATATTCCAGAATCAGATATTCATAGAGCGACTACCTCCGGCTCACAATACCCGTAATGGCTCCATCACAACATTATCATCTTGTCATTTTAAGTAGACAATTTTTCTCCACGTGGACATTTTCATTAGATTAAAAATATTGAACTAGGGCGTAAAAAGTTTTTCGTTTCGGTCAACACTTGGCGCAAAATGTAAGCAAATTCGACGCGCTAAACAAATTACTGACTGGTAATGGTAAGTGAGTACCATAAATACAGATAATTTTATGTCTACTCTTCTCAACACCATTTCAGTAGGTGTCAAAAATTACAAAAAAAACTTACGCTAACGGGCACGCTACGGGACTTAGACCAAACACAACTAGGCTTGGGATTAGAGAATAGAAACTTAAGTACAACCATATGAAAAACATGCAGGAGTGAAGGAGTAAGAGAAAATATTTCCGTCTGTCATACTGCGTAAAATGGTACCTATGGTATAGTTAAATTTTATCCCAGCTGCCATTTTGGTAGCAAAAGTGTTAGTTGGGATTCGAACAGAAGTACATTGAATTCCATACATTTTTTGGGAAAGAGACTAACTGAAGGTGCTTCTAAGCTTGTAAGTCTAATTGTGTTTGATCGAGTATGTGGCGATACTCTTTTTCTTTTCGGAGCACTGACCTCTACTAAAATGTACACGGTAGAGTCTATAGACACTATAGACAACAATAGACTGGCTTAAAAGCGTATTCCCAACTCACCTTAGAGATCTCAATTACGCTCCAATTCTCAATTTCGAACTGACCTAGGCAACATCAAGACTCAAATCAACATTCCACACACACACACCACATGCCCTATTTATAAAGGTTTTTTTTATACAGTACCTACGTACATGACGTTTAATCAAATCACTTCTACCACGGCCACCGGCGACAGGGGGCATAACATTTTTACAGCCGCAACAAAACAAGGTTGTCCCCACGGCGAATTTGAATTCCCACGTCCCAATGAGAGGTCGAAAGTCCCCCGTAGCAATAAGCCAAACGCTTTTATCACCGGGCCTTTCTAATAAACGGACAGCCGTTTGATGCGGACGAGGTTTAGGGTCCTTTTCCACTGATGCGAAACGCAAAGGACACGACTTTCATTTTAGTACGAGATCAAAAACGCACGTCGCCTACTCTCCTGGCATCCGTATCACAGAAAAAAAAAACACCGCTCAGTGTAAACCAACCTTTATTCGACACGGAGCTCCGTTTCCAGACTAGGAATAAAGTTGGGCTAAATGAAGATCACAGGTGGCTTGTTGACCTGAAATTAGTACAATTAACGTTTCCGGCATCCCCAAAGACACGGTTCTGTTATGAAATGAATTGCTGGATGTTTTATTTTGTTGTTGCCGGGTTTGCGTACTTAAAGTCAAGTGCGAGTCAGAATCGCGAACGAATGGTTCCATAGTACACGATTTTTTATATTTGATGACAGGGTTTGACATCATCGATTTCTTAATTCAAAAACACTAACACTTTGAGAAGGCCTATGTTCAATAGTAGACGTCAGTGGGCTGACATGATAATGTTCACACAATAATTAATATACTACACTGGCTTTTTTTTACGTAGACACGTCACAGTTCTATTTTCCGGACGGGTTCATGTAATAAGAGTCCCTTTACATGAGAAATAAATAAAAGCGATTAGTAGTCAATTGCAGTTGCACCCATTATTATTATTATGATACTTTACAAAAGCTGATACTGTTTTAAACACATTTTGTTACCGCATGATGACTTATGGCTAGTTTCATACAATTTTGACTGATTTTCACACAATCAACGTTTTCATTAATGATTTGACTGAAAAATGTAGGTTACGTATAATATCGAAACCCGGGGTTAAAGCGGTAGGAAACGAGAACAACGACAGTTTTTTGTTACCGTTAATCTGTTCTCAGCCTACTCCCAATAAACTTAAGATTGCAGTTACAACTTACTCCAAAACAAAAGACACGATCCGAAGAAATCTTGCACTACCGTGTTTCAGTAAACTAGAAAAGATGGTCGCCAAAGATTGCGTCACATCACACTTAAAATTAAGGCGATTAACATATTAAATTAGTATAGCGTAAGCGACGCGAAACTTCGCTGAGACACGCCTGCATTTAGGTAATTGGAAAACCCAATTATTTTCCAAGTAATTATAATGCCCCGAGGCAGACGGATTAAGAAACTTGCTAATATCGTTACGAACTAATTCTTTCGCACTATTTATTCTTCATTCGCACTATTTTGCTTTCAATTGCGTTAGGATTTAACTTGGTTTAAACTAAGCGACAATTGACTGACAAGTTCCTTAACTTCTCTTACACTAGATTATAAGGCTAGTCAACATAATTAAAAAAAAAGTAATTCACATAATCGACGGTAACACGAAAGCCGAAAACTTTACAAAAATGCTCTATATTGATTGCTTATGTTCACCATGAACTATGTATTTAGTATATAGAAAAGGAAAGTAAGATTGCTCTAGATTATAATCTAGAGCAATCTTACTTTAGGACTCTATAGAGTCCTTTTATTTTTTTTTTCATTGCAGTGTGTGTGTCATTCATCATTTTATACCGATATCGTATAGGAGGTTTTCAATTCGCCGGTCTTTTACATGTATTTTATGTATGTTTTTCGCAATAATTCCGCCAATTAAAAATTTAGTTTTTGAATCAGAAGTCACGTGAAAATTTTATAAAGGCTGATTCAATTCTATTCGAACAAAGAATATTTAAGTATATAACATATACTTACTTTTTAGGTTTTGGGTTTGTAGTGCGTCTTTTTTTGTTAAAAAGTATAATAATTATTAGTAGAATGCAATTCACTAAAAGTATTCAGTCGCACTCATTCATAGGTCATAAATCATTCAATTCCACAGAAAATAAATGCCGATTTTTTTATCTTCAGCCGATCTGTAGATGCAAGCAATAAAATATAATAATGATCCATAATTTACTATTACCTCACGTTTTCCCCCTGTCCAATACAATTTCTGCCAAACATGTTGATGGCATTGAGAAATAAGACATTTTCTTGCATAGGCCGATTCATCATTATCTAAGGATATATTTTTACCCATATCTAAATTCTTATTTTCACCACTATAGCAAGGATCAAGGAGGCACAGAGTCAACTTATTCCATTAATACCTAAATTAAAAGAGACATTTCAAAGTCTAAATTCATCTTCATTTGCGTGCGATAAAATTCTATAGTCTAAATAAAAACCAATATCTAGCCCGGGCTCCTTCACAATCCATTTGCTTTGGGATTGTAGTGTTGTTTCAAAGGGAGAACTTGCGCCCTTATTCCGAGTCCCTTTAGGGTCACACTTGAAGATCTCGTAACGTCTTCAGGGCCACTTCCGCCCCTTATAGGGCCAACCGGCCCCGAGATAAGAGACATGTTTTCCCGCTCTTCATGTTTATGATGGGGCAAATGGGCCTACAGTGTTGCGCACTTATTATCAACAGAGTGAACAATATATTTAAAAGGATCCTCTTTTTGAGGGTAGATTGAATAACGCCGCCGCCACCGCCGTCGAAATCCGGCGACTGAGAAATGATTTAATTTTCGCATTGTTATACTAAGGGGTGCATTTCGTTGGTTTGTTTGTATTTTTTTTTGGTTCTGTAACTTATGACTTTTGTGATTTGATTGCTTTGTTTAAGGAGAATGAATTCTCGCAACTCTTAACGAAATTTCGGAACTTTAAATTGTTTGTGTTTTGTTAAACTTTTCAATGTAAATAACAATAAGTCACACTTAAGTAAATTTGTGAAAATAGACAAAGTTGAGTTAGAAATACAAATTAGGTGGGTATTCACAAATTCATTAAATCAGTTCGGACTAATAAACTCAGAAAGGATACAAAATAACAACAGGTAATAAGTTCAGAATACATTCAATGACAAATATGTCTGTGTAATTGCACGAGAAAATTTGAATCAAAGCCAAAGTCTATAACAAAATCAATAATACCATTGTAAAGACCTTCTTACAAATTACTTCAATAACTCATTATTAAGAAACGTTATTTGGACCCTGGTTCTATTAAATGAAGCGCTGTAGATGTAAAATTTTATAGGCAGTCGTTTGTGCCTCGCATTAGGGACTCCTACACGCGTTATGAGCCCCGCTGCCTGCGGAAGATGTCTAAACAATCACTGGCATAACTTGACACCGCGCTCCATATCAACTATTCTGTCACCAAGCTCAACGAAAACTATCTTCACCAAAGATATTTGCGTACAGTCACGATTTAGTAGGCTCGATAAGATTACTCACCCGGGTGAACAGAGTATCAGCTCTCTCCCTTATATTCGTATACACTAGAGTTTTGATAGCACCTAGTGTAAGTCCTCAATACATATACATTTATTTCAGGTTTGATTAAGTGCAAGACTAGTAATAGTACAAATCTATTATGAAATCTAAGAGACATAGGGATTATTACTATGTCTCTTAGTCACGGCGTGATTCTGTTTTTCTTAACCGACTTCACAAATGAGGTTTCTTAATTTGACCTGTGGTTTTTTGTGTTTATTATTCTCAGGAATTTTTTTTTAAAAGAAAACAATAAGAAAATTGAGCGAAGAAATATACACAATCGAAACAAATATTCATAATCGCCATCATCCTCACTAACCCGTACTTTTCCACTGCTGGCCGTAGGCCTCCCCAATTGTGCGAGTCCCCAAGTGACCCCAAGTGCACGCCACTGTGATCTGTTTTCGGCATCCAGCTTCTGCCCGCCATCTTGCGGATATCATCAGTCCCCCTTAGTTGAGGGCTACACTCCGTTTGCCGATAGGCGAACTTCACTGGGGAATTCGTATGAGATTTTTTTTTTAATAAAATATGTATACCAATATTATAAAAATAAATAATTGTTCGTTCAAGCATTCCTTTGTATTTTGCTTAATTGAACACTACACTAGTTCCTGTAACTCTGCCTTATCAATCGTTTTTGCTTCCAATTATGTGACGAGACGTTCACAGACTGTCTGCAGGTGTGTTATATTGTCACGCGGCTTCTTCCTGGCCACAAGTCTAGCCTCTCTTGAACTATCAGCTACGTATTAATATAAGCCAGTCGGATACCAAGTTTTTGTGGTTTCCAATACATCGCAGTGTCCGAGAATACTACAGGGAATTGATTCCGGTATTTACGTAGCCACTGTTTATTGGAGTCTGCTTCCCCGTCGTGTGTTTGTTCCGATACTACTTCATTGTTATTGGTTTATGTGTGTACGTAGATCGGTGTTATTAGATCGTACCGCGATTTTTACCTGGATTTTATTTGTTATTAATAACTTTTATGTACGGTATGTTAGGGTAAGAGAGGTATTGGCTTTATTATGTTTAGGGGTAATTAATTAATTAATTAATTAATTATTATGTTTAATTATGTTTAGGGGTAACATACTGCACGTGAAAGGACCCCGAGCAATGGTCTTAGAAACATTCTTGGGCTCGTTAATATGAACAACTTTTACTATGGCCACAATGCGGGGATTTTTTTTTTCATTCGTCTGCATTCAAAATGTATTACTGAGACGAATAAATTATGTTCATTTCCCCTCATTGTTGTCATAGTAAAAGTTGTATATTAACGAACCCAACAACGTTTCTAAGATCATTGCTCGGTGTTCTTTTACACGCGGTATTTCATAGCCTAAATTGTTGGTATGTCCATTGCCGTTACGGAGTTGTACACGCCTGACGATAAAAGGATTTCTTCGCAATCATTGGGCAGCTTGCAAAGAGTCTGAAAAAAGACCCTTAAACCCTTAAGACTACAGACAAAGATAGGTTTCTATTGGTTTTATTGGTATTCCAGTAGTTTCGTCCTTTTAAGTCAAATTTAAACAATTGTTTTTTTAAAGGGATTCAGCACGAAAAATCATCAGCAATAAACAGAATGTAAATTGAAGAACCGTTATTTCCCGAACGCTCTATTAACTTAACGAGAAACTTTTAAATAGTCTACCAAAGCTCGTGGAAATTGTAAAAAACAGTTGGTGAACGGCATCGAGGGCAACCGGGATGTGTCCCGCGGGAGGCCAAACTTTTCGTTTAATCAAATCTGTAATGTCCATTTTTTTGTTTCGCTGCCAAAAAAAAGCCTCCGAAGATTTATATTTGCCCACTTTGCATTAATTTCACATTCATTTACACATCCCGTGATTTTTTCTACGCCCCAAATTGGGTGCAAATAATGTATTCAAGCTTCGTACAAAATATCGTCATAAATAACACGCTGCTCTGAAGGTAATGGACTGCCAGACTGGCTATTATAACTGAATTTTCACGGGCGATCGGTCTTATAATAATGAAAGCTATTTTTTGTACCTCCACACTGTGTTTCGTTGAAAAAGGGCAGCCTTTCTGCGGCTGTTTGCGTGCTACAGCATGTCTCGAGTTGTTTATGTTCATAATTAGAGTTACTGGTTTAGATCAAAATAAAATAAGAAACATAAATACAATACACCCCTCTCAAACAAATGCCCACTATTCACTAAGCGTATTAAACCCAAAGTAACCCATTGCCGTTGTAGGTTTCACATAGTGTACACCAATAAGATTATAAATACAGCCATTCTTTTCATCCTAAAGCAGGGGTGGACAGAGTCACTAAGCACTTATAACGCTACCTACGCGTATAACGCAAAGAAAATTTTAATTTTATAAACGCAATGACGTAACGCGCATGAAATAAATAATCAAAGATGTTATGTATTATTTTGCAGTAAGTATCTTGACGTTTTGTGCAGAGGTGCATACATAAACACAAATTAAGTCCTTTATAGGATACGCTACGGGTGTAACGCGAAGAAAATATTAATTTTGTAAACGCAATGACGTAACGCGCTCATGAACTATAGAATCAAAGAAGTTATGAATTATTTTGCAGTAAATATCTTGACGTTTTGTGCAGAGGTGCATACATAAACACAAACTAAGTCCTTTATAGGATGCACAGTGTCTTGACAACCATGATTCAGTCAGTACTAAGAGCCTTTGAGTGGCCACTCGGTTGCCCTATCAACGTCTTTCATATCCCGGTTATATTTTAGGGCCATAACACTGTCGACTGGCAGAAACAGCTGATATTTATCATTATTTGCTCTGCCTAGACGAATACCTAAGACATTTTAATAAAAACACAAATATAAAATGCTCCAGCGTCTCTGATCCAGTTGGTCGGATACTTGATTTGTAACTGGAAGGTCGCGGGTTCAAGTCCGGCTACTGGACGTGTACCAATGGGACTCTTTTTCAGAGCCTATGTACTCAACGCAACGCTTGTTCAGTGAAGGACAACATCGTGATGAAACCCGCACACCACGAGGTATGTGAACCCTATAACGGTGATGGGCTTTGGGATTAAAGGCGTAAAGTGTATTTTTATTTTTACAAATATAAAATACTAGCGGCCCGCCCCGGCTTCGCACGTGTACAGTGCTGAGTTTACCTGCTATATTTATTTAACACATATTTTATTAACCTTCCTCTAGATTCACT
>SJJU01006612.1:0-16942 GCA_012932125.1 Conopomorpha cramerella
CCTACCCCGCTTTGGGATTAAAGGCGTGAAGTGTAGTTATTGAAAATATAATCCAAACTTGTGACAGTCACTCAGCTCATGATACTAAGAAACATTCCCCGTTAGCAATGTTAAAATAGATATGTATACCTACACTATACATAGTGTAAAAGACCCCGAGCATTGGTCTTAGAAGCGTTGTTGGGTTCGTCAATATGGACAACTTTTACTATGGCGACAATTACAATGGGAAACGCAAAAAATATTTTCATGATTTTTTTTTGCCTTGGAACATGACCTATATGATATATGCATATAATAACATGGCAAAACATTGTTTTCCTAGCCAGCTAGTTATTAATATAATAGTGCCTATAACGGACTGTTCGGGAATGTGTAAGGTAAGGGCGAGTTCCTCTAAAAATTAACTGTGTTATTTATTTTTCTTTATAAAGCAGGCGCTTATAATTATAATAATAATACACAACAGCTAGACACTCCATTGCACATCAATAAACTACTAAATATAACTCCTTCCGTCTGTCAAATGAGGAGTTTTCTATAAAAAAAAAACTTGTTCATCATATTGTTGTCTCGTTCTATCCTAAACGTCAGTTTTGTATTGCAAGTCTTGTTTTTGTACTTGTTTTTGGTCTGACTTTAATATATGATCGCCCGATATATATTTTTTAAAAGAAAACCCCTCACTAGACGCATATAAATATGACTTATTTTCAACAATTTTCGATAACATTCAATCAAATATGATGTCTAAATAATGGTCTTTTAATTACTAAGTAGAAGATTGAGTTATTCATTATTTTTAAGTCTCTTTGTGGAAAGTGCTACTTGTTTTCGACTATTAAAAGTAAGTAATTGTAGTAAAGTATTGTAATATGAGACATAGGGTATGCGTCCACCGAGGGGACGGCACGGCATCGTACAGAAACGCTTAATGCAACCTTAAAACGAAAATATTGTAAAGCAATATTGCTGTAATGTTGAATTTTCTTTGACGTTTTTTCAGACAGATTTTCGGGCTTGGAACTGTCATTACTGTCATATTTTCCAAAAAAAAGTTTGTTAACTCTTAACCCGAAAATCTGTCAAAAAAACGCCAAAGAAAATTGCCCATTGGGAATTTTCAAACTACAAAAAAATCTTAACTAGATGTCGCTAGTAGGTGTCCACGGTGACTTCAGTCAATTATATTTTAGTACGTTTATTATTATTTAGGTAATTTATATAAACTACAGATACTTTTGTAACATGTAAACAAACAATAAAAAAATTAACTGTCAGTCATGTCGTTGACATTTGTCCCATCTAATACAGCTGGCGCCATCTATCATAACTAAGAGAAACAAGGGCTGTGAAAATTCCCCATTGGCCCGAGCAATGGTCTTAGAAACGTTGTTTTGCTCGTCAATATGAACAACTTTTACAATGGTGACAATGCTAGGAAACGAAAAAAAAGGTGAACCTCGGCAAACAATTTAACCTTTTGGACGCCGGTAGAATAATTTTGTATTCACGACTTTCAATTCTGCTCTGATAACCATAAACTTCAAAATCACTTGTCGAATGCGTCTGATTTATAAGACATTGGCGGTGAAAAGGTTAAAAAAATCTTCAGTAAACGTTGTTCATTTTGACAAACCTGAAAACGTCTCCAAGTCAGTTGCTCGGGGGTCCTTTGACACGTAGTATACATTTTGAATAGTAGTAGAAAAGGTTGATTTTCGTTTAAAGTTTTTTCAAAATCCGTTTCTATCCGACGCCGCCGCAGTGCCGGCCGTTCGGTGGAAACATACCTTTATGCTTCAGTGAAATAAACGCTATACGAAGCTGTACTGGTTGTCAACCGCTCTATTGTCGTGGTGGGAACCGGAAGCGGCGAACAGCGCTTCCAGCTCTGCCCTCCTCATTCTGACGTCACTTCCGTGGGTGACGCTGGGCTGTAATGTAGGGGACGAAGTTAGTTTTGAGATTTGAAAAATTTAACAATATCGTGGTCATTCAATTAAAGGCGATATATTTTTTTATTGTCTCACTTCAATGGCCGGGAGGTGTCCTCTAAATGGTTAAAGTTATTTTACATTATTATTATTTTAGACAAGTAATATCGTTATTAGGCACTGGTCACACAAGACTGGTCCTGAAAACGCCTTAGCTCCCCACAACATTATAACTCTAGAAACGGGAATCGAACCCGCGACTATACTTAGCTCATTGACTATTGGTTCAAATTAAGAATTGAGACTTAGATGAAGTGTGAATAAGTTAGCACTTGACCAATGCCCCTTTCAGAACAATTTCCAGATCAAAACCTTAGCAAATAAATGAATAACAACGAAAAAGAAAACAAGGAATACTAACCTCATACATTTTAGTGAAGCCATACATACAACACAACACGTGTCACGCACAACATCGAGAGCACAACTCAAAAGTAAAACGTAGGTACAGTCGGCATAAAAAGTGGTTTCATATTTTCATCACGCCTCCTGTACAACTAAAATAACTTGAGGTAAAAGTTTAACAATGAACAATCTTGTCCAATGAAATGTAAATTTCAACCTTAGGGATAGTAAACCATTTTCATGGCCGACGGTAACATGGAGATTATATTCAATCGCTCATCAAATGAATGCCCTGCGACTCCGCATGTTAAAAGATACGAGACTTTTCATACATTATGTACATAAACTCTCCGATTAGATCATCCCTCAGTAGGGATATAAAGATAAGAAAACGATATGTTATGTTATATTCGTGATGCCTTTAGGATCACCAAGTTGAAATATCAAAATGTTGGATTTCCTGGGATTCGTTCTCGATAACGGCTATGTACCAATCACAGCTCCTGATTAGTTTTACATCACTGAACGAATAAATTAACTCGAAATTAATGATCCTTCTGAGAGTTTCAAAAAACATGATAAAAGTCGTGGAAGTGGTTTCTAACTGTTATTGATAAGTTTCGGCAGGCTAAAAAATTTTCCTGGACCGGTCGATCATTGATTAAAAATTGAAATTTCAATAAACAATACTTATTTTTCGCGAAACCCTAAAACACTTAATATTTTGATGTGCGACAGATTAAATACCCCAAAAAAGGCAGCAAAATTAAAACCACAAAGCATTACAAATAAAAAAAAATCTTGTTTAATAATCATAAAATTTACAACCAACACTAATATTAAAGCTGAGAAGAACAAGTGAGTCCATTTTTGTACATACACAATTATTAATATATAATTAGTTTAAAAACTACTTTATTTCTTTCAATTAAGTCAATTTCATCATGCTGAAATTGTCACTTTTTGTTGCAACAGTACCTACCTAATAGGTAAAGCAACTTACACAGAATAGTATAGATAGTTGATAATTAATAGTACCTACTAAAAATAGTTGATTGTGGCATAGAAGAGATTTCACCGCGGAACGGAAATTAAATAAAGTCGCGTACACATTTGTCTGTTAGGTTGTGTAACGAATGCATCAGAAAGACTTTTCATATATATAACACTAACTTTCCGCCCGCCGCGGCATTGCCCGTGGACTTCGGTTATATTGCGGTATAAAGGAATATTTTTCTTTTCCCTCGGGAATATCAATTTTTCCGGGAAAAAATACCGGTATTATTCCCGCCCACGGTTCACGCGCGCGTATTAAACCCAACGTGACAGAGGGTGAGCCCATCGCCGTTATAGGGTTCACATATCCTATGCTATGCATTGTTATGTATACAGAGTGTAAAAGAACCCCGAGCAATGGTCTTAGAAACTTTGTTGGGCGCATCAGTATGAACAACTTTTACTATGGTGACAATGCGGGGAAATAAAAAATTGTATGGAGATGAAATTTTTTTTTTGCGTTTCACCACATTGTCACCATAGTAAAAGTTTTTCATATTGTCGAGCCCAACTTTTCGCGTTTCTAAGATCATTGCTCGGGTCCTTTTATATGCAGTATAATAAGAACAGTCTAGTAAATTTATGTAGCTATCAATTTAACTTGATATCGACCGAAATAAACGTAATATTTCATGCCGATGAAAGAAGTAAACATCTAACAATGCGTACGAAATGACACTAGCACTCACTTAAAATTATATTATAATTCTAACAAACAATTAGTTCAATTCTCGTATTGCGTAGTTGGGGTAGTAGTTCTCGCTAGATTAGATCGTAGAGGAGAATCCCTCTAAGTGACCTCTATAGGTCACTACTGGTTTCTGTGTCGATGGAAAACACTATTTTATTTTTCACTATAAACAAGCATTTGACCACCATCCTGCCTGAGGTTAAGCAGCGATGTGGTCTACGATGGAGCACACACCTATTCACTGTACTGCGCAGGAAACACAGACTCCGGCAAGTCGTTCCACATTCTGGCGGTTCGCACTATGAAAGTGGACGCAAATAGTTTTATTTTATAAGCTATTATTTAACTAACAGTGTATATGTGTGTAAGTTAGGGTCAAATCTTGCAACTTTATTTTGAAGCAGAGATCTACGAACGATTGAGAGAAAATTTTGTATACACTATCGGATGACAATGCATTCTTAATTATCTGACGTTTTTCTAAATCCAACATGGCGGCGCTTGCAAGATGGCGGACTAACTATTTTTTTAATGCACCTCTACAATATGGGTATTCAATGAAAGGGTTTGCTAAGCACAACTCGAAAATATAGTGACGCAAAAATCGTCTAAATCCAATATGGCCGACTTGTTTTTAAAAAAGCTATTTTACTTTTCAGTTCACTTTAAGTTACGATAAAACCTACATAAAATACGTTCTTGTTTTCAATACAAGTTAAATAATAAATAAATGTTTCTTTTTTTAATAATATAAATGCAATATTAGGAAACAATCAATAATTAATTTTCTCTTTCCACTAAATAGTGACGTGATATTGAATAATAATTGCATTTAATTAAATGTTACTTAATGTACAAGAAATTAAAAAATCAGTTTTTAAATCATTAAAATAGTAATAATATCTTTGTACTTAAATCGAACCTAAAGCTAACTATTGTTGAAATTAATAAGAATAACTTATTATTTGGGGAAAAGGAGGATTTTATTCTACATTATCTTGCCTCTATCGACTTTATATTTTGTTTACCTTTTTTTCAATTTATGTACTATTTAATGTACACTGTTGGCATTGTTTAATCTTATACTTTATCTAAAAAAAACATTAATTTGATATTATGACCCCTAAAGTACCTAAATACTTGTGATTCTTTCGTTAGAAGTATTTATATTTTGCAATATATTTTATTTAGATTTTATTGTTTAAAATTACGTACTTTTTTCTCTCTCTGTCTTAATTTTCATAAAATGGCAACACTGATTATAAGAAAAAAATCAATTTTACGCATTTCCAAATCGAGAGATGAATGAAATCATAAATAAATGTGATTATTTTATAAATGTTATATGAAATATTCGTATCTGCACATGTACTAGTTGACTAAGTAAGTCAAACATACCAGTAACGTTAGATGTTAAAATTAAAATATTAGCGAAGAAACCTTTCCCTAAGGGACTTTTACTAAAGAACTTTTCCCTAACGAACAAAGTTGTTGGCATAACAATGTACCTCTTCATACAAGTGGCAAACAACTGATGTTCGAAAGTTTGTACCCTAGGGGACCCCTAGAGGAAAGATCTTTTAGTATGATTGACTTTCCATGTTTCGGTAATTTTTTTTTAACAATGGTATGCTTTTCATACTTAGTATAATATGTTGTATAATTATAGCTATCCCACACATGTCCAGAGCATCCTATGACATTGGGAAAAAATAATTATATCCCACCGGGTAGTGGTAGATTTCTGGAATAATGATTATTACCTAACTGTTGTAATGGGGAATTTCCAAACTCCATAAAAATCTTATGTAGATGTCGCTAGTAGGTGTCCAGGGTGACTTCTGTCAATTATATTTTAGTACGCTTTCTATTATTTGGTTAAGTTATTTAAACTATTGTATTTAAACATTTGTAACATGTAAAACAATTAAATGGCACCTTCAATACTCACTGATTGAGGTTAGTCGTAGTCGTAGTTTCGTTGACATTTATCGCCCCTAATACAGCTAGCGCCATCTGTCATAACTAAGAGAAACAAGGGCCCTGAAAATTCCCCATTCGAGTAACACAACATTGCCTCACAAGTTGTATTCGAAACCGATTATTTAACAACATTATTCGACACTCCATTGCACTAACACGCAACAACAACAAAAAACATTGTAACAATTACATGACACTATAAACTACACAAAACAATTACAATGGCGTTTTCACAGATAGTTGAAGAAAAAAAAAAACAACAACACTAAGTTATACAAATACTTCTTGTCTCTTTCTCACATTAGTGGACGAAAAATTTATCGAGTACTCCCACTCTTCTACAGTAATGTCACGATATTTCGACACTAGCGAACCTACCGTGACTAAACGGAACTAAAGTGACGTTTATGACAGAATCGTCGCTAGTTGAATTGAAAATAGAAGCCGTAGTTTTTTTTTAATAACGAGCAGAGACGAGAAGTATGCATAATGATGTGTGCAATGTAAACTGGTTTTATTTGTAAGTGCGAATAATTCTACATCAACCTGTCTAAGTGTGATACAGTCGCTGATATTGCAAACTGTTCTCTGTCAAATCAGTCTTTACAGAAGTCAGAAGTGTATCGTTAAATTTTGTACCTCTTACTAAAGAAAATAAGGTACAATTTTGCTTATGACAAAAGATCTGTCAATAATGTCCTATATGTATGTATATAGTTAAAACTTGTAATATGATATAGTTATAAGCAAACGCTATTTACACATGCATTACATTCAAAAACATTTACATCGATTCCGATGTCAAAAAAAAAACATAGAAAAAAAAATAACGAAAGCAAAAAGAAAAACTGACAGACTGATTGATAACAGTGAACGTTTCGCGGCACCAGCCACCAGCACGTCACATCAAGCTTCGCTCACTTGCTGTCCGGCCGCCGTCTGGCTGACGACGTACTCGGTGAGCGTTACGTCGGCGGCGCCGCCAGATTCCAGCGGTATGGGGTAAGCGCGGAAGTGTTCCAACATCGCGTGCACGTTCGGGAACCAGAGGTGTTGGACACGACATTGGCCGCTGTCTGAGAGAGTCATCCTCAGATGCTTCGCGCGGCCCTGGTGGATGGATGTCGATTAGATGAGGAAATAATTAACGAGAGGCGGTAATGGGGAATTTTCTTTGACGTTTTTCGAGCGGAGAACTGTAATTACTGTCAAACTTTGGAAAGAATGACAGTAATGACAGTTCTCCCACCGAATATCTGTCAGAAAAACGTCAAAGAATAATCCCCATTGCTCCTTTTTGTCCTCTTTGGAATAATTAATGTGTTAGTAGAAGAGTTCAAATAAAGTCATACTTACAATATTAACATCAATGCCAAAAAATTAGCGTGTACTGGTGAAAGGGCTTCGTCGTAAGTGTGGAAAACGGATTTGTATAAAAGTTGACAGGACAGAAACTTATCTAGCGATTAATTGAGGCAGGAAGATGTGGTATTAATGTAGTGTATTAGTGTAATGCGTCACTATTATATTCCTTCTCTGTTATGTTTAGGAGCTTCGGAGGGGCATTATCCACAAACACAAAATTCGATTGGCTTAAATTGAGTGTCAACCTTTTTAGCAACAAACAAAAAAAAATTTTTTAAGGAAACCCGCACTCATATTATTAATAGTTCAAACCGGGCATCTTTTTTTTGTATCACGGCGCGAAATTAATCAAAGATAATCATTCAGTTTACCTTCGCTTAAGCCAGCTCGTGACCACGGCACATGTAACTGTGTCGAAGCGTCGAGCAAATAACGAAGGTAAGCTGAATACTTATATTTCGCGGTTTAACCCTTAATCAAACAATGGCCAGTATATTGCCACTTGACCAACACATACTTTGAACCTTATTGAATGTCTTCACTGGAATTGTCTAAAGATTTCAGAGAAGTTATTCGAGAATAATCACATAAGGTATGTAACACTTTAAACAATAATTTCACATTGTACTTAAAAGATAGATTTTACGATAAACACACGGGTTTATGTGATGGATTTTTAATAACAAACGTCAATAGAGTCCAAAATCCATCAGGAAAAGACCTAACCATGTCTGATTAAGGGTTAAACAATTAATAAAAAGAAACCTCTCTGAAACCTACTACAGATTAAAAAAAAAAAAGCAGCCAGCTCACCTGAAAGTTGAAGGTGAGCACGTACTCGCCGCGCCTCGTCTCGCTCTGTCGCACGAGGTAGCAGCCGTGCGCCGCGTGCCCGCCCGCCAGCACGCACGCCGCCGCCGCCGCGCGGGCCAGCGTGCCGTGGAACCACGGCCACTCCTCCAGGGATATAGGCTCCGTGGTCTCGCACGTTGGCTCCTCCACTATTGAGCCTGGGTGGATTGGAGTGTTTGTTTAATTTACAATACCATCATCTATCTATATATATAAAAGAAGTCGACTCGTGGTCTTCGAACACCCATTCGGGGTGGGGAGACGGGGTGTGCGCCTTTTGGCGCCTGCCCGTAGTGTCCTCGCCTCCCGTGAATACGGGAGGGTCATTGGGCGTGCTCCTTTAGTTCCCGGCGGGGGACCAAAGGATGCGGGGCGTCTCTATGGCCAACTCTCCCCCACCCGCGGGCGGGGCTTGGCTTCCAACTCTCCTCCGCCCGGGTGGGCGAAGGCTTGGCTGCCAATTCTCCTACGCCTGAGGGATCAGGCGCAAAAGAAAGTCGTGTTAGTTACACCACTTATTTAAGAACGGCTGGACCGATTTGGTTGAAAATTGGTGGGGAGTTAGCTTAGAACCAGGAGACGGACATAGGGTACATGGACTTTTTATCTCGATCCTGTGGGACGCGTTGCTATATAGAGGGTGTTATAGATTGTATGAAATACTGAAACTACGCGAATGAGATCGCGGGCCGTCCACTAGTCTATTGTATAAAAATCAATTCACTTTTCGTTGTCATTCCATAACTCCGGAACGGGTGGATCGATTTCGCTAATTCTTTCTTTGTTGTGCTTATTAATGACAGCAGAAGGTTCTTATGAAGAAAAAAATGACATCCACTTCTGGGCACTGGCCACCCTAGATATTCATATTAATAGTGAAGACAGGACAACGTCTGTCGAGTCCGCTAGTTTACAATAAAATCTCGGTGGAAGGTTTGTTTCCACGCTAAAAAAAAAACACGAAACCAAGGATCAAAACAAGTCTGTTCAAACCTAGGGATTTTGACGCGGTGTTTCACAGATAGCGTGATTCCAGAAGAAGGTTTGAACATAGAAAACCTGCATAATATAGTAGAGGACCAACTAGTATCATTATTATAAAAGGACGAGAACCCGGCTATTTGACCCTTGCCTGAGTTCTTCTTGTTCTCTTCATCTGCCTAACCTTCATCACGCATGTACATATATAGTTAACATATGTAATGTGCTTTAGTTTGTGAGTGCGCATTAAATTTAGAAACATTTAAACCAATTTCGATATCCGAAAAAACTGACAGACTGTTTGATAACAGTGAACGTTTCACGGCACCAGCCACCAGAACGTCACATCAAGCTTCGATAATTTGCTGTCCGATTCATAATCTGTCTAAACTTTCATTACGGATGCCCAAACCGCTTGCGCCAGAGGACCCAGGTTCCACCGCTGACCGATTTTATTCCGTCGTTTTTCTTGAGCTCTGTGGTCCAGTTGGTGGGATACATGACTTGTAACCGGGAGGTCGCGGGTTCGAGTCCGGCTACTGAACGTGTACCAATGGGACTCTTTTTCAGAGCCTCTACGTAATAGAGAGTACTAGAGAGTACGCAACGCAACGCTCGTACGGTGAAGGACAACACCGTGATGAAACCCGCACACCACAAGGTGTGTGAACCCTATAACGGTGATAGGCTCACCCTCTGTCACATTGGGTTAAATACGCTTGGTGAAACGTCGGCATTTGCTTTAGCAAGTGTCTCTGCGTACCCCGCTTTGGGATTAAAAGGCGTGAAGTGTTTTTTACTTAAAACTAGTGGACGCCCCGCGATTTCATTCGCGTAATTTCACTCCTTCATACAAACTATAACGCTCTCTATATAGCGACGCGACCAACAGGATGGGGGTAAAAAATATCCTATGTCCGTCTCCCGGTACTAAGCTACCTCCCCACCAATTTCCAACCAAATGGGTTTAGCCGTTCTTGAATTATAGATGGAGTAACTAACACGACTCTCTTTTATATATATAGATTATTGGTTTTTGTTGTATCATATCACCTTGGGCTATCATGGACATACTGACTTAAAAAGAGTTCCACTAAAATTTCCAATGTACATCTATACCTAATTCCGCCTCCTCGTGTCCATCGTTAACCAAGTCGACATTACTGGAGCTGGCTGGCAAGTCCCTCCTAGGCGGCAAGTCGGGCGGTGCCGGTTCAGGCGCGCCGGGAAGCGCGTCCGGGGGCGGCTGAGACGTGGGCGGTGACCTCATGCAGTACTTTATTGTGGCCAGCCACGACTTCATATCGTCCACGTCGGCCGCCTCGATGACATATTCCATGTTGTTGTCAGCCTGGAAGGTGGTGAAGTTTTTTTGTAAAGTGCATGATTGTGGCAATATCAAATTGTAAAATGTAAAAAAATCAATGAAAGTTGCTTCCACTGTCTGTCCCTATGTATGCTTAGATCTTTAAAACTAAGCAATGGATTTTTATTCACTTTTCTTCAATAAATAGAGTAATTATTTTACAGCAAAGATACATTATAATTGGGCCCGTTGGTGTAGTGGTCAGCATGTTTGCGTCTATTGTGTAAGGTTGTGGGTTTGATTCCCACCGCTGACAGGTATTTAGGTGATGAGCTTTTAAGTACTTGTTGGATGTGTCTGGGTGTTTTATTTATATTAGTATGTATTTAAAAGAAAAAAATGTATTTAAGTAAGTATATCGATGGTCCCAATTAAAAATGTTGGTAGTGCAATTTTAGGAATATGAAATAGTGTACTTTTCTACACCGTTAGATTGGCGATATTAAGATCTATAAACTTATATGTATATTACATCATGTAAAGGTACCAAAGATTATAAGCTGTTGTAAATTTGAAGTATGTACCACAAGTAGTTTAGTTTTAACATCCAAAACTATCTTCTCTCCTGAACATGTTCCGTTTTGTAGATCCGACTTTCTTAATAGGGACCATCGATATTTTGTTGTCTGAATTTCATAACACAAGTGCTTTAGCTACTTAACATAGGACGAAGGCAATGTAGGTGTTGTTGTAAATATTTATTATTATTATTTATTATAATAGTAGGGAAACATTGTCAATAATGTATAATTGGAAAATCAACATATTCTGGGTCAATGGGGTAGGATAATTGTTATATCAAACATGGCACATGGTTGCACATTGTGGCTTGATGTAGACATCAATGAGGGCAACATAAAGCTTAATTTTAATATTGATATTGTTACATATGACGGAACCTGTTTCTTTGATTCTGAAAGTGTTATTTTGGGGATGTTGTTAAAAATGAATTCCATAAAATAAAGTACCTATATACCTAGCTGTCAATTTCTTGCCTCTAATTGAGAGGTAAGTAAACAGGAAATCATGTGCTTACTAATTACCAGCATCACTAAGTAGTATAAATAAAACAAAGGTCTTTTCCGCTGTCTGTCCTTATAGACATAAGATATGGATATAGGGACAGGCCACTAGTATGTAATAAATAAAATGATTCAAGAAGAATGTTTGCATGCGTATAATACATGCCTAATATTGGAGAGAAACACTGATCTTTTTTCATGCAGTGTCCCGAGCGAAGCTGGGGCAAGTGCTAGTTTTATTATATACAGAGAAAAATTATATCATACTAGACTTGCTTACCTGACTATGACATATTAGGTACTAGTGGACCCAACAGACATTGTCTTATCTTAGTCATGAATATTAATATCAAACAAATATAACATGCAGGGAGACCTAGGCTAAGCAGTGGGTGTATTTTTTTCCTTCGTAAGAACATTCTGCTGACATTAATAAACACAACAAAATAATAATTTGAGAAATCGGTCCAGGCATTCCCGAGATATGCGCTTACCAACACATTTTACAAATCATTTTTATATTATAGATTACTGTCAACACAGTGGCTTTTTTGTATTATCAATACCCCACCATGTGGTTACATCACATAAATGAGCTTGAATACACCATTTCTCACTGCCCCTTTTAGGTCTGCACCGCCAACAAGGAAATATTAACCACTTTGGGCAAGACTTTAGTAGGCCGATATAAATAATCTCATCTATACTACAATCCTGATTTTACATTATCTTGTTTCTTTGATAGTTACATGCCAACAATCACACCATTTAAATATCATATTGATAAGTAGCAGCTACATAATTAGTTGATAAATATATTTTACAACCTCATTAGATTTTTCTGCAACTGACTTCATTATACTACAGTTATACCACTATATAGAAATATTATTGTAAGATATAATAATAATTGTAGTAAGAATGTCTCCCTCACAATTTTTCCCAAAATTTATAGATAATTTTAATGTGTGTACACGGACAATACACAGGACAATTATAATTATATCAATAATGGCAATTCACTATACAATGATTTGGTTTCATAGCTAAGGCAGGCTATTATAGTAATGGTTAGTTTATAAAAAGATTGCTTACCTTCAATACAAATGTATTTTCATGGTCTGGCATTTCTAATGCTGTTGTTTCTCTCGCCTCTGTGATGAGGAAACAGAACACACCGCTGCGAGGTTTCTGCGCTTTTGGCGGTGAGTAGAATTCTAACATGTAACCTCCAACAGTCTTCACTAAAGCTAGCCTGCATTTCTCCCACTTCTGAGGGCCTGAAGGTTGTTCCAGACTCTCTGGCGTTAAATAATTTACTAATCCTTCTTTCCTACATTCTACAACTATCTTGGCTAGTTTAGTCTTATTGTGTTTGTTTAAATTAGATAGAACCTCCACTTCATCCGAATGCTGTTTGTGGAATAATCCTTTGCCGCGTCTAAGACCTTTGAATGATAACCTCCTGAAGAAAGGCTTGTGATTTGTTTTCGGCGATTCAGTGTCTTCCGAATAGTCACTTTCATCGTGCAAACCGTGAGTTCCATTTGGGAGCTTGGTTTGAAACTTTAGCTTACAAAAATCGGTCTCGAAATGATCCGAGAAGCATTCCACGAATTTCTTCAACAATTCCTTGTGAGTGACTAAAGGCCGGCTAGTGTCGTTCACGTTGGTGTTAACATAGTGCAAAGAAGCCTTGGCGAAGTCCAGAGCAACAGCTTTGGCCTGACGCTCGCAGAAGTCGACCCATCCGTCTGGTTCCCCATCGGACGGGCCCGCCATGGCAAGCAGTTTCCTGAGGAGCTCCACTTGGATTTTTTTACACTCGAATCGGTCACATTTGTGAACTACGTTCGGCACACATAAAAATAAAACCGATAGGCACTATTTTACTGTATTTTGCGTGAAATTCATTCACAACAAGTTTATCGCAAAACAAGTGCGGTGTTGCTAACGGAAAATAAAATAATATTATCTGGGGACCTGATACCATTCAGCCAAGCAACGGGGCATTAAATAAAAAACAAATAACTTCCTAGATATTGTTTCCTTGGCGTACTTGTGATGATTATAATGGAGAATATCTGCAGAATGGTTGTTATTATGCGTAATAAAACAAAGTGTTTTTCTTTGCCTTTGTAGAAATTTAAATTCTTGACGTTGCAATATTATGGAGTGTTACCCAAAAATCTACCATACTCAGCGCCATCTATTGCCAGGAAGTAGTAACTGGTTTTAAGTTAAAAATTCATGTTAGTCGTTCGGTAGGTACACAAGATCGATTAAAATATTTAAAAAAAATCCTAATGCGTGTACACCATTGTTATAATTCCACTCTTTGAGGACTACACGTCGAGTCCTCTAGCAACAACGAGCGAGAAGACTGGCGTGCCTCGTTAATTTTAAAAACACCCACGCACAGCTTTGAATCGTATGTGGGAGTTATATTGTACCTATAACAATAGCAACAATAGTAGGCGCCATGAAATATTATTAGGGACTTTTCAATGGTGTATGTTTGTACCTACAAGGAGTAGGTAGGTACTTCGTTAATCCCTAGTTGCGTGGAAACGACCTTTAGAAGCTCAGACCAAACACAAAAAGACTTGTAAGCCGCGTAGCACCCTCAGCCTTTCTTTCTCTTTCTGAGCAATATGTATGGAAGTTGGATGTACGTCTGAAGAAGTACGTACAATACTACGCCGTAAGGTAGTGAAGATAAATATCTCTTGCTCTTTCACTCCTGCATGTTTATCATATCGTTGTTTCGTGTTACTCGAAACGTCAGTTTCGTATTGCAAGTTAAAAGTTGTTTTTGGTCTGAGTTTACAACAAGCGTTTGACCACCACCCTGCCTTAATCCAGTTTAGAAGTAAAGACGTCACTCACCTTCGGTAAGTGGTGGGTGTTATTTACATGTCTATGATACACAGTTACAGTTAAATTGTTGTACTGAACCTACTGAAGTACGTAGAAGTAGTAGTAATAAAAGATAACTATCGAAAATGTTTGCCTTGATACTGCTAACCTAGCACGCACGTCAAGAACGACTCGACATAGAACTAATACGCACTCTGATTGGCTGTTATGTCATGCCTCGTGCGACTCAGTTTGTTTCATCAAATCACAGCGCGTTATATGTATTGTGACTTCTGGCTGCGTATAAAGTTATCCTGAGCAATGGTCTTAGAAACGTTCTTGGGCTCGACATACAATCTCGACATACAAAATGTCATCTCCAAAGGCAAAATACTGCCAAATTTTTATGGATATGATTTTTTTATTTCCGTGCATTTTGGCCATAGTAAAAGTGGATGGCGCCATAACTACGTGTATATCTGCATAATCGCTAGAGCGGTTCTCCACCGCAAAAGGATAGTACCTACTGCAGAGTTTAGGCTTCCTGTTCATTCACGCATAGCTAAAAACGAAGATAGGTACTAACAAACCACATACAACCACATACATATTATGATAGAACGAACGATTGCCCGCGTAGCGTTCCACCCACCTAGGTATTCGAAGAAATAAAACAACCAGTTCAACGAAGCAAACATAAATATTATATTTTACCATAGCCTCAAAATACAAAATCAGCTAAAATCCAACTTAATCACTGACATCCTCAGTGTAATCGAAGAAGTCTGAAGCATTTAGCAAGTAAGTAGTACAAAGGTTCTTTCTCTCGTACTCTTCAATGATTTCCTTAGCCAAATGGCGGTTGACTGCGCTCGTGCATCTCAGATCTTCTAAAGCTCTTGCATGGTCTGAATCTAAGTCATACGATATCACTTTCTTTTGAGTATACTTTTGAATGTCATCACCATTTGCGAATTTGCATCGTGACCTCAAAAGTACGATTTGAGATTTCAAAGGACGCCTTTTCAAATTATCCGGTTTGTATTTTAGAACCTCTTGGATTCTGCCGTAAGCGTTTTCTGTTAGGCATCTGCAGTACTGTTTCGTCATGACTGTGCGTCCTTGCAAGGATTTCAAGTAGAAATCGATCTTGTCGTTCCAGTTGTGCAAATTCCTCAAGCCCTCACTAAATTCCTGCGGTGATTCACCGGTGAACAGATTGTAGAAGTGCTCGATGATCAAGTTATGGAGGTGATCCTCTCCTTTAGAGGTTTCGAGCCAGGATTCCATCTGTTTTGGGAATGTTCCGGGTTCTGCGTCCACACAGAAGACTGTCCCTTCGTAACCTGACGTAGAGAATGAGATAAAGTTCAGCAATTTTATTCTAGAGAGATTAATTGGCCTACAACATTCTAATTTGATGGATTTAGGTTATTTAGTCACAATTAGCTGATAATTTTGAAGGACTAGCCCTTTTTCCGCATTTCACAAATATTTTTGTTTATTCCGGGGGACGTGTTCAAAATCTTATTATACTGTCTGATTGAAAATCGACACAATATAAACTAGTAGTGAATAGAGGAAAATAAGTTTAGAAGCCTCATTGGCAAGGACTAGGATCGGATTGATAACTAATGGTAAAGTAGAATAAGTACCTTTTTCCTCCAGAATTCTTGCCATCTCCATTGTCACCAGCGCGCCGGATGAATAACCGAGGAGATAGAATTTGTTCTCTAACTTCACCGATTTCAACATCAACTGAAACAGAAAAGGATGTTTGTTAATAAATAGTATTAGCCTTATCTTAGTTTATGTTAGCGTTAGAATTTATAGTACCTTGCTTTTACTCAGTAAAGAACTGAACTTATTGTCACCCAAATTCTTTTGCATCCATTTTTTAAATATTCAGTTTTGCATTGAAGTCTAGCTGGTCTGATTGAAAAAAATGGATACTTATATCATCAACTCATAGACCATACAACCATTAGATAACGAAACTGCGAAACTGATCTGCCAATATCCTAGTTCAAACATGACTGGGCGCTCGTCACTCCATGAGCCCGTGACGTGTAAATTGAATTGAATTGTGTTTGTTTATTAACCAATGTGAGCGTCTGTGGTCCAGTTGGTCGGACCCTTGACTTGTAACCGGGAGGTCCCGGGTTCGAGTCCGGCTACTGGACTTGTACCAATGGGACTTCACTTTCTTTTTCAGAGCCTATGTACGCAACGCAACGCTCGTACGGTGAAGGACAACATCGTGATGAAACCCGCACACCACAAGGTGTGTGAACCCTATAACGGCGATGGGCTTCACCCCCTGTCACATTGGGTTAAATATGCTTGGTGAACCGTGGGTATTTGCTTTAGCAAGTGCCTCTGCCTACCCCTCTTTGGGATTAAAGGCGTGAAGTGTATTTATTTT